>JAWQFJ010001430.1:609403-626903 GCA_034096865.1 Theodoxus fluviatilis
GGGAGGAGGAGAGAGGAGGAGAGAGGAGGAGAGAAGAGGGAGGAGGAGAATTGAGGGAGGAGGAGAGAAGAGGGAGGAGAAGAGAAGAGGGAGGAGAAGAGAAGAGGGAGGAGGAGAGAAGAGGGAGGAGGAGAAGAGGAAGGAAGAGAGAAGGAGAGAAGGGAGGAGGAGAGAGGAGAACGGAAGAGGAGGAGAACGGAAGAGGAGGAGAACGGAAGAGGAGGAGAACGGAGGAGGAGGAGAACGGAGGAGGAGCAGAAAGGAGGGAGAAGGAGGAGGAAGGAGGAGGAAGGAGGAGGAAGGAGGAGGAGGAGGAGGAGGAGGGAGAATGGAGGGAGGAGGGAGGGAGGAGGGAGAGAGGAGGGAGGAAAGAGGTGTGGGGTTTGTGGTGTGATGTTTTAGCAGTGGTAGTGTAGTGTTTGTAATAGTTTTGGTGACGTCAGTGACGATGAAGATGATGATGAAGACGATGACGACGGTATGTGCTGATGGTGGTGGTGACGACTTTAGTGATTAAATTTTTTACAACAGTGATGATGGCGACGATGGCACATGAAGAAATAATTGTCTTGGTCTATTTACGGCATAGTTCCGACGACGGAAGATAAAACACAGTTCATCTATATGTTTACAGTTGCTGCACTGTCGCTCTTAACTGAAGAACGGTTCGTCTTCTTAAACAGTGTCGTTTGGTGCATATGTAGGAATGAGAACAACTGACTGTTATTTATTTTGCTGTTTTCAAAGCTGCATCCGTGCTCTAAAATAACTGACATTCACTGGCTTGATGAACTAAATCTGTGTTGCTTTACCTCATTGTGTAGCTGCATGGAATCATGCAAATGTGATACAATAAAACTGTGTCAAGTGTTTTCGGGATGATTTATCCGTGGATTTAACAACATGACTGTGTGCCATTTTCTTCGCACGAACAAGCATTTGAGCTTACAGTTCCGTATATTATAAAATATTTCTTGGCGAGGTTTATGAGTGCTTAAATAACTCACCAGTGCAAAGTTGTGTGACTCATTTCTCCGTCATCTTCTACTTTTTCCTTTCCTTCCCTTTCTTTCTATCCACTCTCTATCCACTTTTCCTCGGTGTCCCTCTTATTCTCTTTTCTCTCCTTCGCCCGGCATCCCCCCCCCCCCCCCTTCCTTTCTGGAGGGAGGGTGCAGGATGCGGGAGGGCGGGAGCATTTTGCCTGGAGCCACGTAGCGGTAGGGGTCGTAAAAGCGACTACAGCGATCCAAGAAATGACATCCGCATAAATCTAGGAAAGGAAATATAAATGAACTGTCATCTCTAATGGCTCTTTTTACCTGCCGGCTTGCTCTCACCCCCACCTGACCGCGACTGTCTTTCCCCCTCCTTCGTATCCTCACCCTCTCTCCCTCTCTCTCCACCTCCCTCCCTCTCCGCCTCCCTCTCTCTCCACCTCCCTCCCTCTCCCTCCTCTCTCTCTCTCCCCCCCTCCCTCTCTCTCCCCCTCCCTCTCTCTCCCTCCCCTCCCTCTCCCTCCCTCTCTCTCTCTCCCTCCCCCTCCCTCTCCGCATCCCTCCATCTCTCTCCCCCTTCCTCCCTCGCTCCCTCTCTCTCCTCCTCCCTCTCCCTCCCTCTCCCTCCTTCTCCCTCCCTCTTCCCCTTCCTCCCTCTCTCCCCCTCCCCCTCCCTCCCCCCCTCCCCACCTCTGTCCCCCTTTCCTTCCCTTCGTACCTCTCGTCCTCCTCCCTCCCGCTCTCGACATCTATTTCCCTCTTCCTACGACTCTGGGAGTATTTCCTACCATCCTTTCGTCTACCTGTGCAGTCTCTATGGTCTCAGATTCATGAAGTATCTATACCAGCAACTTTAAAGAAATGATCATGGAATGGAAAGGATTTGTGGAAATCATGGTAAAACATCAAAATAATGTTGGCGTTTCTCTGTAAAAAGGAGCTGTATTCTTCTCTTATCGTTTCCCCCCAAAACAATACATGTAAAAGACGAATCCGAATGAACTATGTAATAGCGCATGTGCTTAGCCTTACTATTCCTTCCTTTTTCATATTCCCCAAAAGCATTTTAATTTTAAATTGTGTGGAAAACTTTCTGAAACGACGTACGATTTGCATTATCTTATGTTAGTGTAGTATCGAGATTAAGTTGGGCGTGTTAGCTGTGGCTTTATGTTCGAATATACAGTACACTTCCTCACCGTCATCATCATCATCATCATCGTCGTCGTCGTCGTCGTCGTCATCAGCATCATCGTCTTCGTCCGCATCTTCATTTTCTCGGTGTACTCACGTTCTTATCACTCAACCAGAAACGCCTTCTTTTAATCGTATATCCAAATTAAATCATTCTGTGTTGGAATCCAGTTTTAGATATGACAATAAAACTTGTGCCTTGCAACTGCGCAATTTAAATTACAGTCTAGATTGCTGTGCAATGAATGGATCAAAGTCATAATAATAAACTCTTTGTGTATCAGTCGTCATCTTACACACTATCTCATGATAGATTCATGATGGTTCTTAGATCTCAAAGATAAACGAGCTCGTCTTACCTTCAGTTTCAAGGTGCTTTAATTTCTATTTTAGTTTAATTTCAAATTAAGGTAGGGGACATATCATATAGGCTTGAAGTAAAACCATGCATCTTTAATCTCCACAACTTCATGAAATAAGATGAATATTGTCATTTAGTCCTCCTACCTTTATATCATATGTATTCGCACAGATCATTTACAATTTGTTCTGCAAAAGTTTGAGATATAACATGTTTACAATGTTTTAGCGACAGAGAAATAAAGCATGAAAGGGTTTTATAAGTTTTGTGAACTATAGAAATATGTGCAAACAAGTTTAGAGATGATTAAAAAACCACGCTTGAAGTAAGATGATAAATTTGCATATCATTCAACTGTATCATATGCAAAAGTAAGATGCCATGGAAAATAACAGCATATGACTAAAATTTGAATAAAAGTGCGATATGTACGACCTGCAGACGACTCTTAATGTGTGCAAGTAACTCGCCTCAGCCTCCTGGTTGTAACGTCCATGACACGTTGCTGTTACAGTAACTCATGCTCTGCAGGGGAAAGTCCCCCCCCCCCCCCTTCTCAGTGCCACAAACGGCGGATTGTCCACACCCGAAGATCTTATTGAAGGCAACGTTTTGAAAATGATAAATTACACACAGATATACACAATTTTTCGACATATGACTTGATTGTAACGATCTGTACCAGTAGAGATTATGACGATTTTTCTATGCTTAGGGCGTTACTTTTGCTGCGTTATTTTACCAGCTGCAGATGTTTCACGGCAGCCCAAAACAAAACATCTGAAGCAAAACGCATGCTTTTCTTTTGGGATAATTCTTTTTCATCGTACGCTTCTTTAAATGTTCGGATAGAAAGTTATACCTTCCAGCTTGTAATTTGCCATGAAGGCAAGCACAAAGTACTGAGGCAATTTACCCCCGCCATCTCGCTGCACTGCAGGAAAATGTGTTCCGTACAACGTGCATCCAGAGAGTGCGTCATGAACTCTGTCTAGTCATGATCACGCTCGATCCACACACGCACACACACATACACGCACGCAAGCAAGCTAGCGCACACACACAAAGACACACACACTCACACACACACACACACACACACACACACACACACACACAAGCCTGCACACGCACACATACATGCACGCATCCAAGTGCTGACGCGCACGCGCGCACGCGCGCACACACACAAACTCACCCTCACCTATACACTCACTCATATTCACACTCGCACACACACACACACTCGCAAACACACACACACACACACACACACACACACACACACACACACACACACTCGCACGCACAGACACAGACACACACACACACACACACACACACACACACACACACACACACACACACACACACACACACACACTCACACACACACGAAACTAGATAGGAAAAAAACGTCAAGATTCAGAAGGCACACACCTTGACACATGCAAAACACATTGCACGTATTGCATATCATTCACCAGAGAGAAAATAGTTTATCTTCTCGGAATGAGTTTCTTTTGTCAGACATTTTAACTAGTTCTGCTAATAATGGATGCACAATTAAGTTCGGAACCCCCCCCGCCAAAAAAAAAAAAATATTAGAAGTACTTTACCATTCTTGAGATATAAAAAAGGTTGATATGTTAGATAAACTCACATATCTATTTTGATTTGACCTAAATTGTCAGAAAAAAGGGATTCAAGAAGTCTTAATTTAGAATGATTTGACCTTAAAGATAATCGAATGTTCGCGATCTTACAGATTAGGTCTGCGATCCCGCGATGGAGATTGGTGGCGACTATGTTGCGAAGTACAGATGTTACATCAACAGTCAACGGAAAAATCTGGACCACATTTCTCTGCAAAAGCTTGTCCTGCCGTGTGCACTGGGGGTGGGGGATGCGGGGTTGTCTTGTGTCACGAGGCACCCCCTAGAAAAAATTACGTCACATGAGATGTCAAAAGTGCGCACACGCCATTCTTTGGCAAAGGAAGAAGCAAAAGAAAATACATACAGGTGCAGATACTAATAGTAACATTTTGGTATTTCAACACCAGATATGTGAATATACGCATACTGAAGGTTGATGAATACAAGAAATTCCGTCGATTTCCTATTCCGAGTTTAAAATCAATAACGAGAGAGAGAGAGAGAGAGAGAGAGAGAGAGAGAGAGAGAGAGAGAGAGAGTGATAGAGAGGGAGGGAGGAAAAGAGAGGGAGGAAAAGAGAGAGAGAGGGGGAGAGAGGAAGAGAGTGTGAGAGGAAGAGAGAGAGAGTGAGAGAGAGAGGGGAAGAGAGGAAGAGAGAGGGAGAGAGAAAGAGAGACAGTGGGAGAGAGAGAGAGAGGAAGAGAGAGAGATGAAAAGAGACACAGAGAGAGAGAGAGAGGGAGAGAGAAAGACAGTGAGAGAGAGAGAGGAAGAGAGAGAGATGAAAAGAGACAGAGAGAGAGAGAGAGAGAGAGGAAACGAGAGAGGAAGCGAGAGAGGAAGCGCGATATATATATATATATATATATATATATATATATATATATATATATATATATATATATATATATAGATAGATATATATAGAGAGAGAGAGAGAGAGAGAGAGAGACGAAGCGAGAGAGACGAAGCGAGAGAGAGGAAGCAAGAGAGAGAGGAAGCAAGAGAGAGAGGAAGCAAGAGAGAGGAAGCGAGAGAGAGAGGAAGAGAGAGAGGAAGCGAGAGAGAGAGGAAGCGAGAGAGAAAGAGGGGGGAAGCGAGAGAGAGAGAGAGAGAGAGAGAGAGAGAGAGGAAGCGAGAGAGAGAGAGAGGAAGCGAGAGAGAGAGAGAGAGAGATAGAGAGAGAGAGGAAGCGAGAAAGAGAGAGCGGAAGCGGGAAAGAGAGGAAGCGAGAGAGAGAGAAGAAGCGAGAGAGAAGAAGCGAGAGAGAGAGAGAGAGAGAGAGAGAGAGAGAGAGAGGAATCGAGAGAGAGAGAGGAAGCGAAAGAGAGAGGAAGCGAGAGAGAGAGAGAGAGGAAGCGAGAGAGAGAGAGAGAGAGAGAGAGAGAGGAAGCGAGAGAGAGAGAGAGAGAGAGGAAGCGAGAAAGAGAGAGAGGAAGCGAGAGAGAGAGAGAGAGAAAGCGGGAGAGAGAGGAAGCGAGAGAGAGAGGAAGGGAGAGAGAGAGAGAGAGAGAGAGAGAGGCAGGGAGAGAGAGAGAGAGAGAGAGAGAGAGAGAGAGAGAGAGAGAGAGAGAGAGACAGAGAGAGAGAGAGAGAGAGAGAGAGAGAGAGAGAGAGAGAGAGAGGAGGGAAGGAGGTAGGTCCCAGTCATGGATGATGAAGATGCAGGGTGGAAGGTCACTCCCGTGACGTCCCCAGCCACCCTGACACTCCAGCAGGCACGAGTCTTCAGGAAGCATCTGCCTCTAGCGCCGCCACTTAGGCAGGGCTGCCGATTGTTCGCAGCTAAGAATTAATTATATTTGTCTCGCAGATCCACGGCGCCTGGCGCTGGAAGTGGCAGAGCGCTTCGTCTTGTGGCAGCGGTAATTCCTGCAGCCCAGCCCTATCTCCACCACCACCAGGCGGCGTGTCGGAAGGCGGAGGGCCTGATCCAATTGCCGGCCACCGCTTCCCGTTTTTATCAGGCATCTGATCGTCCCTTGCTTCCCTCGACCGCGTCGTCTTCGGCGACTTTTTCGCCTGCCCTATCAATCTGCTTGGTGACGTGGCCGCGTGGCGGGAAAGGGTGTGATGCATTTTCCCGCCTTGCCGTGACGGGACGCCACGTGCGCATGCGCGCCTGGCGCGAGGGCTTCTGGGAAGGCGTCTGGAATGGAGTCAAGTGACAAAGACATCTCCGGCATCCTATGCCCCCATCCGTCTCTGACGACCCGCGTTACCGGCACTACCTAGACGTTCTGTGCTGCACGGAATCTGATCAAAAACATGAACGGTCTCTGGTGCTTGAGCATTTCCAGGACAGATTGGGGTGGGGGGTGGGGGGTTGGGGGATTGGGGGCTGCCGTCTTCACTTGAAAGTCAAAAGCAACGTTCGTGTACTGAGGTCTTCCTCACAAACATTTTACTTGAGGCTTTTTTCTTCCCAAGATTGGTCTAGTTCTCTCACTTGCTCTATGTGGATATTATTTTCCCGGTTTGACCGATTTTTTTTTTCTTGTCGACATCTACCCATATGTTATCACTTTTTAAGGAAGAAAAAAAGAGTTATGTCAGAAACAAAATATTTAGCAAATGAAATGTTTTACTGTAAATATGAAAAAGTGTAGGGGGAAAATATCGTAGATTTGTAACATTATTTTACTTCAAATCACAAAACTTCTCTATCTTATTTCCCAGTCATAAAAATAATAATATACTTGTGTTGCTTCACAGTGATTACTTTTGATATTTCATCGGTCTTTGCAGTCTTCACTGTCTCATAACACCGGTGCTCAGCCACCCTTCAAAGTTCTCGAAAAGTTTCTCACGTCGGGTTTTTACCCCCATAACTTTGTCTAACAAAAGTTTGCAATAGTTTTGTGAGACTTTTTGGGTCTTGGTTATTTGTCTTCAACGAAACCAGTGGCTTTTTTTAAAACGGTGTTAGTTTCCAAAACTACATACGTCGTCTATCTCGAAAGTAGTCATGCCACGCAAACTCGACATTTTAATTGTAATTCGAAACTTTGGAAGCGATGTCATATTTTACAAAAGGGGGGAAAAACGAAAGATCCTCATGCCATTTCGTGAATGTAACAAATACGAACGTATACATAAGGACGCTATGGTGAACAAGTGTTAAAACTTTGTCGAACTTTCATCAATAAGTTTGCACACAGTTGTTTTGTACAAGGTTCTCCCAAAGTTTTCGAATAGCTGTAAACAGTCCCCCCCTCCCCCCTCCCCCCCCCCTCCCCCCTCCCCACTCCCCCCTCCCCCCTCCCCCCCACATTTCTTTGCTACAACGAAAACAACATTCCTGTTGGCGTAGCGAATGCGGACGCAAGAACATGTTTTGCCTCTGATCTTAGCGTCATTCCCTTCAAACTCTGGATTTTCCGACACCTCCATTCAGTATTTTTCACTGCCGCTGACGAAGATGTCCCGTTAAATCTTGCTTGATGATTTGTTGTAAACGACGGAAATCAACAAACACAAAGAGAACGTGTATTCAAGGCGTCTTTTTGTCCACTCACAGCTCTCGGCAACTCCGCCTATTGACACGCTTGCCCTTCACCGGTGACAACGCGGCAACCAAGAAGACAACAGCGAGGTGCTTTCTGATCTTTTTTCCCCCGTTCTTGTCTCTCTTTCTGTTTTCTCCTCGTCTGTCCGGGTTTGACACGTGGCGATGCAAAAATGAAGGAAATAGTCGCTCTGCGACTGTTACGGCGTAGAAATGGAATCAGCGTCGTTCTCACTTCTCCTCTAATGCTTAAGGGGGCTTTCTGCGCGCAATTAAGCCACATGAAAACGCTTTATCCACTGACGTTCTAAAGACCAAAAAGGAAAGAACGTATTTCATGATTGTTTTTAAAATGTATTACTTAGCAATGCTCAATGTTGCAACGGTTTTATCGTTGCAGAAACTGTCAGCATTGTAACCGATAATTCGATGAATTGTCATCATACTAACGAATTACGACGAATCATCATCATGATCAGGATCATTAATATGATGATCATCACTGCCATTACAAGGGCGATTCCGTCTGTCCCTTTCATGTCCATCCTCCGCCAATACTACCATTGCTACTCACCATGTTACACCATAAGCATCACTAACTTCACACCACCACAGCCACAACCACAACCACCACCGCCACGACCACTGCCTCAATCACAACTACCCCTTTCCTCTAACCCCTCATCATAGCTACCATAGCCATAACCACATCATAGCTACCACAGCCATAACCATTGTTCTCGTCATCAAGAACACGCTGTTATCATACCCTCGTCTTCGAAGTCGAACAATGTCACCGTCACCGTCGCCGTCGTCATCGTAACGATCGTCATGCCGTTATCGTCAAGATTGTCGATGGCGTTGTCGTCAAAGGATTATCTTGTGCACCCGTCTTGGGATGTAACGAAGCTTCCAGGATGGAATCCGTCGTTGCGTGAGTTTTGCCGTTTGCGTTGTGCACTGCTCGCCAGCGAAATGGCTGGAAATTGCTGCCCGGAAACCATTGCCTCATTCCGTCCGAAAATATCTTCCATAAATCCCCACCTGTCGGACTGTTATGAGGCTGCCGGCTCTCCTAGGTCCTGATGAGACTAGTTCCTTGTGTCGAATTACAGGGGTCCTAAGTCTTCACCACGAATATATTTTCCGACTTCGTCACGGTCAGGTAGGAATATCCCATGTGGAATATCTTTTTTCATACTTGCGTCTAGTTGTCTTGTTTTCGGACGCTAATAGCCAGATGTCATGCAGAACACGAAAGGATTGCACTGAGTTGGCGACTAAAGAAATGAAACCGCTGACCGAAACAAAATCCGCTGTACTCTTGGTGGTTCTGTAATGATACGATTCATCCTTTACCGTAGGATCGTCAGAATAGGACGTAGAACATTAGATGGTCGCAAGTAAGGCAAATCGGATTCACGTCTTACGAAAAACTCTACGGCAAAACGAAATACTGAGTCATTTGTGACCACCTCGGCAACGGCAGCTATGTACACACGTTTATGCGAGGCCAGGTGAAAAGTCAGCAATGCATTATTCTCTCTCAATTGGATCTCTTCGTAGTCCGCTGGTTATGACGACTGTCTGCGGTTGGTCGCGGCGAGCGAGTGCAACTTTGGAAGCTGCAGAAATTCTAGAGTTGCATATTTGGGAAAGATCCTTCATTAAGTCATGCTTTGTCGAGTCCCAAAGCCTCCCCTCATTCAGGAGGAAAACTGGCACCCGTAGGGGCAATGAATACACACTGAGTTTTATTAACCCTTGATGCGATGTGAACCAGTATCTGATTGGAAAGGTCCATACAGAATACCACGCCGCGCCACCTCACGCCACGCCACGCCACGCCACACCCCACCACACTACACTACACTACACTTCACCACACCACACCATACCATATCACACATACCATACAGTATATTTTATTGGTCTTTAAATGAAAATGGAGATAGTGGTGGTTCCACATGAGGCAACCAAAGACTCTTGCCACGTTGTTTGCGGCCGGTTGCTTGCCATGTGCCAGGCAATGCTGGAGACCCGCAGCTCGCACACGCTTCCACTGTGATTTTTCACCTATCGCCACGTTGCGAACACGTCGACCCGCGGACACACGGTTCTGCGTGTGACCTGCATTTCGAAATTTACATTGTACGAGCTTTCAAGACCTATTGATGCATTCAATATACAGCTTTGATAAATCAATGCTGTTCATGGCTTACATTTTCTTTAGATGGGGTTTCTAGTGTCCCCAAATTCAGCGTTTTCTCTGCGAAGCGAAGACGTCCGCCATTAAATGTGCAATAGCCGCGAGTACACGAGAACGAGGCTCTTGGTGGATTCACAGAGAGTGGCACGCCACTGCCCCCAAAACTAGAACAGGTTTAAACTCGAGCAACTCAGTTGCTGGTGGCGTAGAAAGTTGCTTGGAATGCCAGTTGCTTTCAACCGACATCGCACACGAAGCAATGTATGGCGAGCAATCGAGTTGCCCGAGTGGAGTTGCTTCGTGTGCATGTAGTATGTGCATGCCCTACATTCTTCAGTTGATTTGTCATATGGGAATATTGAACGAATGATGGAGTAGCCCATTCATCAAGGGGATAGAATGCAAAATGATTTATTACTCAAATAAGGTTGATGGGTCAGTATACACATGTGGTCATTACTTTCACTTTTTCCTGATGGAGCATCGCATTGCATTGTAGTGTAAACTTTGAAATATATAGTATTTCATTGTTGCAAAATATTTGGGGACGTGATGAGGCATGATACAGAACGTTACAGAATATTGTAGTATGAATCACCACGGTTAGAGTAGAGTACATAGTATGACAAGGTTGATGTCGTTCAGAATGATGTGGAAATGTAAGAAAAGATCACGTATGCTATGGCAATGTATGGTGTGGTGTGGTATCGTATATGGTGTCATACGGTAAAGTTACGATAATTTAATTGATTGTTATGATTAGGAAAAGTATTCTATTATTATTGTTATGTGTGTGATACTGTATGTTGTGAATTTGACACGGGTATGGTGTTGCATGCCATGACACTATTCTTTTCATATTCAATAAGACACGACTTGACATGTCATGTTAGTTATGATTCGGTATGGTGTGGCTGAGCGTGGTTGGTCATGACAGTACACCACGTATTGCTTGATACGAACTGTTATGCACGCACTTAATGATACATCATAATGGAGAATCGAGCTGTTATGTGTGCACGAAATATCTTGAGCTAGGAATGCATTGCTTCAAAGAGACTAAACAGAAAAGACTTTGGCATCTTTTTATGTGAACCACGATACATACGTTTTTCTGACACCGTAGGACGTGTTATATGTGTCGCTGTAAGTAGTTTCTCGCCATGTGGAATCGCACATGATGCGTGGGCATAACAGTAAGACGTATACCTGCCTGGGTATGTTTCTCTCGCGTTCGTAAAGTTGCAGGTGGTAGACTCGCACAAGGGCTTCATGAAAACTGTAATTTCATAAACGTGACGAGACAAACTGCCGACGTGTTCGGTGTCTGCTTAAATCAGCCGAACATTTGACTTTGTAGTCACGTGGCTGGACAATTAGTCTACCGAGACTTGCATACCTGGTACGTGAATAATTACGAGAGAAAAGAATGTGACAACGTCAGTGCAATGTGCTTCTTTGTGTTATTTCTAGAGGAGTGTTGATTTGGGGCTTTACTGAAACCATAGATGTTGTATATTGTTGGAAACAAAGGAGAACGGAAGCCCCACAAAAAACTTTTTAAAAGACACTTCTCACCTTTCTTTTTACTGTCAATTTACACTTCATGGGCGCCGTCCACTGTTGTAGCAGCAGAGGCGTGCAAACAAAGACCTGATCAGTATCCAGGTGAGCCACGTCGTTGATTTACCTATTTTTAAAACTAAAACATAGCAACGGGGAGCCATCTAAGTAGTGTCTACCTACGACTGAATTACCGGACCTCTTGGCTATCACGATCATCGATTTAGACATGCTGATTCGTAATAGGCCTAAAGGCCTATCCCCCTGTGGGTTCGGGGTAAGAATTGACCCACCACGTCTCTCGATTCATAAGAGGCGAATACCTAGGAACACCGTTACTTGATTTGCGTTTACTCTAAACTGTTCTAGTGATTTTCGTGCTTAATGGCCGTACATAGCCTACAAAGGGTGTTAGGCCGTAAAACACCATCGATCCAATCCAATCCAATCCTAAAGGCCTAAGTCTACAGAAATATGGACTTGACTTGCGCTAACTCTAACTAGTTGTTATGATTTTGAGGTCCAGTCCGTACATAGCCAGCAAAAGCTGTTAGGTCGTATTACCTTGTTAGTTTTCATTCATTACTTCATCTATTCATCCACTCATTCATTCAATCATCCAATTAGGAATGTACGATAGGCCAACTACAGGCTGCAGCTCTTGTTGCATGGCGATCTGAGAAGAGACTTCCCAAGACAAGTTTCGACTTGGCATCTCCACATCACAGATCCACCTTGTTCCAACTATCTACATGTCTCCACCTCTCATCCACCCCCACCCCCCTTCACCACAGATAACTTCTCCACCCCCAACTAATATCCTGAAGAGAAGCGATTACGTGGAAAGACGGTTTTTTACTAGATTGAATCAAGTGTGACATATCGCCCAACCAGAAAGCAAAGATTTTGCCCAATAAAATGCTTTCTGCTGAATTTTATAATTTTCCCCCCTCCAGTCTCACCACATGTGAGTTGGGGGTCAGAATAGACCCACCGGGTCTCCGTACGCGATTCATAAGAGGCGAATAAATAGGGACATCGTAACTTGCCTTGCACTTACTCCAGAGATTCAATGATTTCGTGATAAAGTGCCTTACATAGCCTACAATAGTTGATGAGCCATGAAACTCCGCCTAGTCCCTTCAGTCTTGCTGAATATGACAGTGTGTGGACTGTGAGAGACTTAAATATGCTCCCTGAGAGCATCATCATCATCATCATCATCATCATCATCATCATCATCATCTTCAACATTATTATTGTCATTATTACCGCATGAGTAATGTTATGGTCAATTGATTTGCGATAGGCAATTGCCCCGGAGATCATTTTGATATGGCTAGAAAACCCGCGCAATCGGCTAATTTTACAGTGAGCAAGTTTCTTAAAAATTGTCGCAAACTTCATAACATATGCTGTGTAACTTTGTCAGTTTTTGTTTTGCGTGGAGTTGAAAATGGGGAGAGCAGTGCTTTTTAATGCACTTATCAAGACGTTTTAGGATTTCGACAATGTTGGCATTCTCGGCCGCCTGCGTTACGGATAGCTTATCAGGATGGGCCCAGGGACGAGATGTGAGAGGGAGGGGCAGAGGGGAGGTGCAGCGGGGAAAGGTGAGAGTGAGGTGAGAGTTGAAGGGTGTTTCTGACCAGAGAACATAGCGAGGATGATAGTGGGATGGGAGACAGGGATGCAGATGAGATTATGAATGTGTAACTCGGGGGTTCGGAGGGCGCCAGGGATGAGCTCATGCAGAGGCCATCGTCGTGAATCATCGCGCCCATACTTTCCGACAAGCGTCGACACGTAGCGTGCTTGTCCCTGGCTGTCTCGGGCCGTCTGCAGGGAGAAGTGACAAGTCCCAGAACGATGAAAGCGCGCACTGTTTTGGTCATCACGTCTTGGATTTATATGCTCCTCGTGCTGTCAGACGTAGGTAACTAGAGAGAAAAAGAGATAATTTTACATCACCATAATACATTCTGCGCCATTATGTTTGTCAAGGGCAAAGAAACGACTATTTTGTATTATCCTTATTTGTGAATAAAAGAGCTTCTACGTATTTGCAAAGTTGACGTATATTCTTGTTGACGGATTCTCACGACATAGTTTAGATTCCAACGCCCAGCAACCAGCGAGACATTGCCTGCGCCTCTAAAACTTGCAGTGTCCACCATTCTTAGATGAGCGTGTGGCTAGTAGTCTACATAATATAGCACAGCACAACAACACAGCTCTACGCAAAGCATAAGCAACCAACAACGCAATACAACACAATGAAACACATCACAACACATCAACACATAAAGTAACACAATAAAACACAGTTAAACACACAAAACACCACATAGCAGCAAAATGCAACATATTAAAAAACATTGCATGTCCATTCATTTTCAAAGAATACAAGAGCGAATTATCTACATTCTAGATTAGTGCCGTTTCAACATTTTGTGGTCACCCAATACTTCTCCCTTCGAATAGAGTAAGTTCTCAGAGTAAATGCACTCACTGATGGTTGTCGATGATACCTTGAACATCGATACAACTTGCAAATGGCGTGCAGCCCAGATTCCGTGCACATATGGCATGCAAAAGTGATTTCCCGTCATCTCTGCGAAAGTAATTGCTTTTAAAGTATTTTCACCACTGAAAGTCTATTCTTAGTTTTCGATTTTCATTCAAAACGGTCAAGGTTGTCGAAGTGTTGCGTTTGCTCATTAGTCAGAAAGCGTGTGCATATGATATTTAAATTTTGTATCTGTATTGGCTGTCAAGTCACGCCAATTTTTTTATTAATGGCGTCGAAGTTCAGCCCTCGTCAGTAATAATAAATACCACCTTTTTGTCTACTCGCGAGCCGGCGTCTGTGTACCAAGACTGTGGGACTATTCTTAGTGAGCAACTTAATCGCGCCGATCTCTCACTTTACTCCTGCCTTGAAAGTCATGCATGTTCAATAATACAACATCTAGAGCATCTCCTTTACGAACATTTCTCTTCCTATCATGTTCTTGTGTCAAATTCTTCGTCACATCGTGACCAGCACGAGGAAATGCACGTCAAACCTCGAAAAAACCACAGCTATTAGCGAATAAACGACTCTACACAGCAAGAGAAGGCAGGCGCCAGCAAGGGGAGAAGTGCAGTGGGCTGGATGCTATTGCAGCTGCAAGGCAGACGACTCTTGCAGATTTGTGGTCATGACTTGAGCCCCGAGGCGTCCTTGGAGCAATGGACGACGATGACTGGAAAGGAGTGAACAAACTGACGAAGCCTCCGCCCTGCTACAAAATGACTAAGAGGACTAATGAATATGAATTCCTTCTTTGAGTAATGTGTACAATCTGACATGGACACCTCGCGTGGCTTTCGCATCTCCCCACTGACAATATTTCACATTTCTGTTTCGTGCTGTTGCAGTGAAGGCATTTGATCAACCGCTTGCACGGGTCAGTACCTCACGATCATTGGCCAAACACGCAATCTCCCATGGGCAGAGTCTCTTTGCCATTGGCTGCATGATACTGAAGGGGAGGAGTTACATAAAATGATGTGACTGGTATGACACACTGCAACACGTCTATCCCAGGTTAATTACTTTTTTATCGATATTTTTTTAAAAAGGAAGAGAAGCGTAACATACTTGTGAAATAACTAGGGTGGTATTGAGGGGAAAAGTCTCTTGGTTTCTATAATGCTTTATTTCATCAGTTTATTTTTTCTGTTTTGTTTTGTACCTGCATTGCATTGAGGAATGGCCACCTTTTTTGTAAATTATCTCGCTTGCACTGCTTAATATGTCGTGCTTGCCTAGTATACATGTCCAAGATACGAGAACAAAAAGGAAAGTATGAAACGAACAGACAAAGGTGAAAGTTGGGAGGGGGAATATGTGCAGAGCAAAAATAACTTTCAACATGCAACTCACTTTTTTCATCTCACAAGTCATTCCTGTAAATTCCGGATGTCGAGACGCTAGGACAGAAAATGTTGTCGTGGGAGCAAGAAGGACATCGGCTTTGTTCTGCCAGGGGAAACTATACAGCCCGTTCATTTAGAACCTGTCGCAGTCAGCGTTACAACCCTTTACCTCAGGACGTAGCTTGATGGCCTGGTGCTGTTCCGCAGCCCGGGCCCACAACGGGAGTGTGTAGCGACGGTCTCTCGCGCTTTCTGACGCAGACGCTCTAAGGTCTCCTGCTTTGAGCAGATAAAACCACGTGGTCTTCGCCAGTGATCTTTATCGTCTGATGGCGGAGAGGTAGAGGGTCCAATGAATAGTCGAGCAAGGGGGAATTTAGGTGACGGCGATCCCTATTAGAGGCCAGGCTTTCCTGTTGATCTCGGCCATAAAAACTGCGCGGGAAATAAAGAGAGGGAGAGTAGAGCGGTGCAGCAGAACGGGCCAATTACAGATTTGATGTCCACCGTAGGGTATCGCCTTAATCTGGCGTTGGGGCTCTGTGGCCGAGTGGTTAGCGCGCTGGACCTACAGTCGCTTGCGGCCAGTGGGTACGGCGTTCGAAGCTGCGCGGTTTCCAGAGTTGCATCCTTGAGCAAGATGCTTAACTCGCATTGTTTCTCCCCACCCAGGAGTAAAACCGGGTACCTGTGAGGGCAATATTGGCAAAAACGTTGTGCGATTAACCCTTGTATGCGGCCAAGCGCCAGCATCGGGTTGGAATACTCCCCAGGGAGCGGAGTTGGTGCTGGTACCTGACTGTGTGCGTCTTAAATGTATGTCACTATGTTTGTTGTGAGGTACCAGTGAGGATTGACGAAGATGCCCAGTGATCAGGGGGTAAAGTGTAAGCGGTTTGAGACCCAGACAAAGGGTGTAAGTCGCTATAAAAAACCACACCTTTACCTTTACCTTTAAATAACACGGGCACTGCGGTCGGAATCGAGCCGCGCTCTGAGGACGGCCGGCCTGTGTAATCTTCTCGCCCATCTGATAGACTCGCTCTGATGGGCTGGATGCGCTGCCCGACAGGTGGAAGACGAATGACAGGGGATGAGCCAGTCGTCCAAACCGGCAGCCGCGAATTTAGGGTCGAGTCTGACCATGTATGGCGTCACCAGCAATACGATTACCGTGGCCCGTCGTGCCGTGTACAAAAGGAACATCAATTAGTGTAAATCTCGCCTGCCTGTCCGTCAGGCCTGCTCGTTTTCCGCCCATTACGAACTGGCCAATACCCTCGTTACTGCTGACCCCACCGTACTGGCTGCACCGAGTCCGCCATCGTCCAGATAACGACAGGTGCTCTGACGTGATGCGAACAGTTCCGATACCGACCCGCCGGCAGTGATCACGGAGACTGCAAGTAGTATCCCAAGGACGAAGAATTCGATCGCCTCTGAAAGGAGAAGAGACCGCGTAAGGTGGCTACGTAACTGTATCATTTGGGCTTTGGCTGTCTTCCAACGCAACGCTCTTGTAAACTGATCACCTTTGATCACTCGGGGCTTTTGAACTTGGCATACATGTGTCTATCGTGGTGTTTTTGTTAGTGTTTTTTGGGGGTGGGGGTCGGGGGTGGGGGTGGGGGTGGGGGTGGGTGGGTGGGGGGTGGGGGTACAAGAGCGCAGGATCGCACAAAGCGGGCTAGAAATGATTCCAACGATAACATATTTACTGTTCAAGAATAGCCTTTGTGAAACACATGTAGTATTTCTCTGCAGGCATGCAACATCAACCATTTTCGCATTCATGATGCCAAGCAATAAGGGATACGACAAGAATTAAAAACAAAATCAGAACATATGATCACAACTGCTTTCTGAGTACTCCGAAGGGACAGATTTACTTCCTCGTCATCGGCACTGGAACGTTCAAGTGCTGACGCTATAGAAAACCCTTATCAGAGCTGTAAAAAGCTTGATGTTGGTGACTGCCGCTCGACGTTCCGTTTCCCCCGGTAGGTGTCGTTCCAGGCCGTTCAGGGCAGACTGCGTTGTCTATCAAAGAATACCCTTTTTAGCCCTTCATCCATGAGGAACTTA
>JAWQFJ010001430.1:629403-659403 GCA_034096865.1 Theodoxus fluviatilis
GATTTGGTTGCAAAAACAGCGGTAAAAACATGATCAGAAATACATTAATGCTTTCACTTTTTTACTTCATGCTAGAATTTGCATTCTCCGATTCAAATCATTTTTGGTACGTACACGTGATTGCTTGCACTCAGTGTGTACTCGACGGGTCAAGAAATCTGGACATGACAGTATTTTCTTTTAGGGCGAATCTTTTTAGGGAGGTGTTTTGCGAATATCATGATACTTTATCCACGTATCTAATTCAAGAGAAACATTGGGCAGCTGCGTTTCTTAGATGACAGCGAGAGGGCAGTCCAGTCTATGTCGTGTGAGAAACTAGTCCATGAACTTGGGTGGGTGGGCAACCCAGCCTGCATTCTGAACACAGAGATGTAATACTATCTCTGACACAGGTTGGTCACGTGACTTCGAATCCACATTCCACTGATTCTACCAATCAAAATTCAACATGATCAGAAGACCATTGAGAGTAAAAAGAGGCGATTCTATTTCACTCCAATTATTTATCCCGATAGATAAACACAAATTTGGTGTTCCAATAAAACTAATCTATGAGATTTTCAGGAAATCATTTGAGAACTACTTTTAGCGCGAACGTGTCTATAAGGTTGTAAACTGCCTTGCGCACGTGCGATTGTGTATATACAGTAGTCGCCGCTTATTAAAAACACATTGGGACCGAACAAAAGTGTTTTTAATAAGCGGCGTTTTATTAACCGGCACTTCCCGCTTAACCAAGCCGTTGCGTTTCTTCCACATTGTACACCACCCATTCGTAGCTTGGTATTCGGAGCGACCAATCTGGGTAGCTATCTGTTCCGGCTTCTGACACAGGATTGGGCCGTTTATGTGTGTTGAGCGCTTGGATAGAGTCGAACCAGCACTTCTGTCTTTATCCTCCGACGCTTGAGACCACCTCTGTATCAGCTACGTTCTCCTTCAGTGTTGGCACAGAATGTGCCGACACACCCAAAAGTCAGCACCCCCTAAACTTTAGATTTAGCTTCGTAGCGATCAGCAATCCACTGTCTTGGGTGTCATTTCTGTTCTCTTTTCTTGGCGAAGTTAAAGCCATTTCTGATTCACTGCTTATCCAGCGAGACTAGACAGTGTTGAATTGACATCTGACGGCTCCCCCTCCCTTCCCCTCCTCCCTTCCCCCCTCGCTCCCCTCGCCCTCCTCGCCCCCCCTAGTGTCAAGAAGACAGGGCCGAAACACTCTAAAGATGGAGGCTTTTCTTGTGAAGAATGTCCGTCGTCTCGCTTCTCTAAAAGTTTGTTGTACTTCCATGACCACCCCGACTTATTACATGTGTTGAAAAATTGACGTGTTTTGTTTTCTAATTTCATCGCCTTATTAATGGTGATGGTGATAACGATGGTGGTAGTGAGATAGGGAAAGGGTGGAAAGAGGAGGGAAATGGGCGGAGGAGGAGGAGGAAGAAAGTGGATGAGAATGATGAGGGAGGAGATTGATGAGGGAGGTAGAGGATGAGGGAGGAAGAGGATGAGGGACGAAGAGGAGGAGGGAGGAAGAGGAGGAGGGAGGAAGAGGAGGAGAGAGGAAGAGGAGGAAGGAGGAAGAGGAGGAGGGAGGAAGAGAAGGGGGGAGGAAGATGAGGAGGGAGGAAGATGAGGAGGGAGGAAGATGAAGAGGGAGGAAGATGAAGAGGGAGGAAGATGAAGAGGGAGGAAGATGAAGAGGGAGGAAGATGAAGAGGGAGGAAGATGAAGAGGGAGGAAGGTGAGGAGGAGGGAGGAAGATGAGGAGGAGGGAGGAAGATGAGGAGGAGGGAGGAAGAGGAGGAGGAGGGAGGAAGAGGAGGAGGAGGGAGGAAGAGGAGGAGGAGGGAGGAAGAGGAGGAGGAGGGAGGAAGAGAAGGAGGAGGGAGGAAGAGGAGGAGGAGGGAGGAAGAAAAGGGAGGAAGATTAGGAGGAGGGAGGAAGAGGAGGAGGAGAAAGAAAGGAGGAGGAGGAAGGAAGAGGAGAAGGAGGGAGGAGGAGGAGGAGGGAGGAGGAGGAGGGGAGAAAAGGAGGAGGAGGGAGGAAGAGGAGGAGGAGGGAGGAGGAGGAGGGAGAAGGAGAAGGAGGGCGGAGGAGGAGAAGGGGGAGGAGGAGGGGAAGAGGAGGAGGAGAGGGGGAGGAGGATAAGGAAGAGGGGGAGGAGAAAGAGGAAGAGGGAGAGGAGGAAGAGGAAGAGAGGGAGGAGGAGGGGGAGGAGGAGGGGGAGGCGAGGAGGAGGAGGAGGAAGAGGGAAAGGAGGAGGAGGAGGAGGGAAAGGAGGAGGAGGAGGAGGAAAAGGAGGAGGAGGAGGAAGAGGGGGAGGAGGAGGAGGAAAAGGGGGAGGGGCAGGAGAAGGAAGAGAGAGAGAGAAAGGAGGAGGAGGAGGAGGAAAAGGAGGAGGAAGAGGGGGAGGAGGAGGAGGAGGAGGAAGAGGGGGGAGGAGGAGGAGGAGGAGGAGGAGGAAGAGAGGGGAGGAGGAGGAGGAAGAGGAGGAGGAGGAGGAAGAGGGGGAGGAGGAGGAGGAAAAGGAAGAGGAGGAGGAAAAGGAAGAGGAGGAGGAAAAGGAAGAGGGAGAGGAGGAAGAGGGGGAGGGGATAAGAGGGGGAGGGGGAGGGGCAAGAGGGGGAGGGGGAAGAGGGGGAGGGGAAATAGCGGGAGGGGGGAGGAGGGGGAAGAGGGGGGAGGATAGGGAAGAGGGGGAAGGAGGGGGAGGATAGGGAAGAGGGGGAAGGAGGGGGAGGAGGGGGAAGAGGGGGGGAGGATAGGGGGAGGGGGGAGGTTAGGGGGAGGGGGGAGGAAGGGGAAGAGAAGGGAGGAGGGGGAGGAGGAGGGGGAAGAGGAGGAGGAGAAGGGGCAGCATGAGGAATAGCAGGAGGAGGAGCTGGAGTAAGAGCGGAAGAAGGAGGAAGGAGGACGAGGAGACTTGAAGACTCATCGATCCGTTCAGATGATCATGCTCCAAGCACTTTCCGTGACACGCGTCCTGCACGGGTCAGGATTCTCCCCCGCAAAGCCGTGCAGGCCTTCGTCTCCAGTGCTTACTCTCTCGACATGCGTCTTGGGTTGCAGCTTATCCGCTCATCTTTGCAAGTGTCAGCCTTGCCGTGCACTCCTGCTAGAGATGAAGTGGGGGGTCGTCTTTCGTCCTGCCCATGTCAAAACGATGTCTTCATTCGATAATCAAGCCGGAAGCACAGCTGATTTTCCTGTCGCCACGACTGCTCCACACAGTACACAATGCCCGTGCTTGCTTTTTGGTGCAGTGATAGCAAGAAGAGCCGGTCGCACAATCGAGAGTTATCCTTGGGAAGAAGTCTATAGTCTAAATTTATTTGGATTCCAGAACTACCGGTTGTCTGTAGTCTACTCTTTGCTTTTCAGTTTGAGTTGCATGTATGTGTGTGTGAATTATGAAAAAAGCAATGAGTTTGCGAGCAAACGAGTGAGTAAATGATAAAGAGCGAGAGAGCAAAGAAATAAATGTGGGAGCAAATGACCACGTGAATGAGAGAGTGAGTGGGAGGTTTAATACGTGCGTGTTCGTGATCGGGATCTCGTGCATTGTACTGACATTTTTATATCTTCTATGAAAAAGTGCATAGCAACAATAGCCATACGTTCAGGTCTTCTTCCTTCCTTCATTACTTCAGTCTTATTTCATTTTTAATTAAACTTTCATTTAAATTTTAACATGTTTTAGTTGTTCACCCATTCCTGCTTTATTGCCTTGCTCTTTGAGTTGTCATCCCTGGCTTCAGGATGAGTAATCGCCAGTCATCGTCTTCGTCCTTGCAATTGTTCATGTGCTTTTCTGGAAATATTCGACGCTGTGCTGAAATCCCCTCGAGTAACGAAAACTAGGCCTGTCAATGACGTATCATAGAACCAGTTCGTGGTGATAGGCACAGACGCGCAGATAAAAATATAAATTTTTTCTGTGCTGTTTTCAAATGCTGCAAGTTGAGCGACAACTCGATACTTTTGAGTCATGGAGAATTTTCCTCCCAAACATTCAATTGACGATTGAAATTTCAGTCTCAACTAAGCCACTCGATTAAGAATGAATGGCTCTATTTCTGTCTAGAGCCCACACCCGATGGTACAGCGTAAGGTCCCTGGTGTCAAGTTGCATGCGGAGAAGTGCAGAGCAAAGCTGAACTTTTGTGGCTAATCCCCCAGCAAGCTAGACTGCAGCCACCCCGGTCTCCAGACATTGCTGACACGACACCCACCCTGCATCGACTCGGGTGGCTGAGGCCATGCTACCCGACCAGATGACAGGTGGTACTTCAGGGTGTCGTCCTGGCTGACACCAGTCTACAAACATCCACCCCTCTTGGCCACCACCCCGATCGTATCAGGGTGTCGTGGTACCGTGTGTTGTAGTGTTGTGGGTGCAAAGTGCATATGACGTGGTGTTACAGGACAAGGCTGGGACTCATGTATCTCTCCTTTACTCTGATTGGATGAACTGCGGCAATTGGCCATCCATCCATCCATCCATCCGCCCATCCATCCATCCATCCATCCATCCATCCATCCATCCATCCATCCATCCGTCCGTCCGTCCGTCCATCCATCCATCCATCCATCCATCCAACCATCCATCCATCCATCCATCCATCCATCCATCCATCCATCCATCCATCCATCCAACCATCCATCCATCCATCCATCCATCCATCCATCCATCCATCCATCCATCCATCCATCCATCCATCCATCCACCCATCCATCCATCCATCCATCCATCCAACCAACCAACCAACCAACCAACCAACCAACCAACCAACCGTCCAACCATCCAACCAACCAAGTGTCCATCCGTCCATCCATCCATCCATCCAACCAACCAACCAACCGATCCATCGGTCGGTCCGTCCGTCCGTCCGTACGTCCGTCCGTTCGTCCATTTATTCATCCATCCATCCATCCACCCGTCCGTCCGTCCATCCATCCATCCATCTGGTCATTCATCCCTTCTTGGCACTTGAACGTCTCAGATGCCTTGAGTCATTAGAGTAAACGCACACGATGGTGCGCTGGCAATAACGTTGACAGCGTCCTTGACGATGCTGGAAACTTGCACAATGACTGGTTGTGACAGAGACGATGACGTAGTTATGACAATGGTGACGAGGAAGACAATTGCTGCTGGTTCTGTCGTTGCTGTTGTTTTGGCCGCTTCTGTTGCTGCTGCTGCTAATGCACTTATGGCTGCTGTTGATGATGATGGTGATGACGACACAAACGGTGACGACGACGACGAGATGATGATGATGACTGATGACTGATGGATGATTATGATGGATGATTATGATTGATGATGACGGATGATGATTGATGATGTTTATGATGACGACGATGATGATGATGGGGGCGGCGGAAACAACAACGATGATGATGGTTGCGAAGATGAATACTACTGTGAGAAAGGCTGTAGCTACGATGAACATGATGATGGTGGTGGTGATGGTGGTGGTGATGATGGTGGTGATGGTGGTACCACGGTGATGATGATGATGATGATGATGATGATTGATGATGATGATTGATGATGATGATGATGATGATGATGATGATGATGATGATGATGATGGTGATGGTGATGGTGATGGTGATGGTGATGGTGGTACCACGGTGATGATGATGATGATGGTGATGATGGTGATGATGATGGTGATGATGATGATGATGATGATGATGATGATGATGATGATGATGATGATGATGATGATGATGATGATGACATAAACCCCCAACTGAAAAACTAATGGAAAAAAGGAGAGGTAGAACCAAATATGTGGAGAGGAGGAGTGTGGACGGGGGATGGGGAGGGGTGTGTGGGCTGAGGGGGTGAGAGAGAGAGAGAGAGAGAGAGAGAGAGAGAGAGAGAGAGAGAGAGAGAGACAGGGAGAGAGAGAGGGGGGGGGGGGAGGGGAGAGGTAAAGGAAGAAGGGAAGGAGGATGAGAAAAAAAAGATGGGCGTTGAAGATGCAGCGAACTTTATGAAAAACGACGCGTGACATACGAAGCTCTATCATAAACGGAGTTTTAAGCAACATGACACCTTGATGACGTCATTGCCTCTGCTGTACAAACACCACATGCACCGAGGCTACGACGACTTCTTGCCCCCCACCCCCTCCCCTTCCTTCCCCTACCCTATCCCCTTCGTTTCTCTTCTCTCCCATATCCCCTTCCCTTCCCCTCCCCTTCCCCTCCTCTTTCCCTCCCCTCCCCTTCCCCTCCTCTTCCCTTCCCCTTCACCTCCCCTTTCTTCCCCTCCCCCTTCTCCGCCTCCCCTCCACCTTCCCTCCCTTCGTACCTTCCTTGTTTCCATACACCTGGCATTCTCACCTAGGATTCTGTAGTAAAGGAATCCACACTCATCCATGTTGACACGCTCGCCGTTTATTGACTACGAATGCTAAGCATGAACCTGTAGTTAGTGTGGAACCCCTCAGTGGAATATTGGCAAAGTTGACCCCTCAGTTGACCCCTCAGTTGACCCCTCGTGTCCCCCTACGCGAGTGATAAGGAGCAAACAACGCGGGAAATCTAGACTTGACTTGCCCTTATTGTAACCAGTTCTAATGATTGTTCGTGATCAATGGCTTTACATAGCCTGCAAAGGCTGATAGGCCATAACACTTCAACCATCTATCCATCCTTCCATCCTCCATTTATCCTTCTACCATCCATCCATCCATCCATTCGTCCATCCATTCGTCCATCCATTCGTCCATTCGCCTGTCCATCCGCTTGTCCATCCGCCTGCCCATCCATCCATCCATCCATCCATGCATCCATCCATCCATCCATGCATCCATCCATGCATCCATCCATCCAGCCATGCATTCATCCATCCATCCATCCATCCATCCATGCATCCATCCATGCATCCATCCATCCATCCATCCATCCATGCATTCATCCATCCATCCATCCATCCATGCATCCATCCATGCATCCATGCATCCATCCATCCATCCATGCATCCATCCATCCATCCATCCATCCATGCATCCATCCATCCATCCATGCATTCATCCATCCATGCATCCATCCATGCATCCATCCATCCATCCATGCATCCATCCATCCATCCATCCATGCATCCATCCATCCATCCATCCATCCATCCATCCATCCATCCATGCATCCATGCATCCATCCATCCATCTATTAATCCATCCATCCATCCATCCATCCATGCATCCATCTATTAATCCATCCATCCATCCATCCATCCATCCATCCATGCTTCCATCCATCCATCCATCCATCCATCCATCCATCCATCCATCCATCCATCCATCCATCCATGCATCCATGCATCCATCCATCCATCTATTAATCCATCCATCCATCCATCTATTAATCCATCCATCCATGAATGACGTGCGTCTGACAGCTATGCGGAGGACAGGACGCTATGTCAGAAAGAAACAGAAAAGGTTTAGACATGTCCACATCTCCACACCCATGCCATAGCACAGCTAGCGCCTTCCAACACGCAAACACTCACACACACGCGCGCACACACACACACGCACACGCACACGCACGCACACACACACACATGCACACACACACACATACACACATACATACACATATACACACATTCACATACACACGCACACACACTATCCATCCATCCATCCATCCATCCATCCATCCGTCCGTCCATCCATCCGTCCGTCCATCCATCCATCCATCCATCCATCCATCCATCCATCCATCCATCCATCCATCCATCCATCCATCCATCCATCCATCCATTCATCCATCCATCCATCCATCCATTCATCCATCCATGAATGACTCAAGTCCTTCTATGTCCTTGCGGGGCGGCGGAGAGACCGGCTTCGTTTTTCGTCTTCGAGCAACTTGCTGACATTGTTCTCACGCCGTTGTATAAGTCCATCTAGGACGCAATTATTGGGTAATGACCGATGGGTAAGATGTAACTTTGCATATGTAATATTTCCACAATCATATATTCCGACTGTGGGAAAAGCAGTTTAAAAGGAATGGGATTTCAGACAAAGGTGGTTTGTTGATGACATACATGTCGCCTGCGTCAGCTTGTGGACTTGACTTGAACAAGTGCTGTGCATTACTGGGATAAAACAAATGGTCAGGAGATGGGAATAACACCGAAAGGAACAGCAACATGTTGCCAAGCCGCAATAGTAACAGGAAAATGCCAATTTCAAAATCGCAGCATTATGTAAGAAACTTTCCGTATTCAAGTATATTTTTATGTATGTATGCATTTGCGTGAGCACAAACATGTGCGTGCATACGTGTGTGCGTGCGTGTGGAAGCTGATTACAGAAAGCAGGACGATGACGTTGCAAAATCTCTCCTCTGCGACCAAACCTGAGCCTCTGCTGGTTCGACATGGCACACAAATCGTCTCCTCGCATTCTCTAATCACGCATCCTATCCATGAACCCTTTTAATGTCGCTCTCTCCAGTTCGCAAAGCTTTCAAATTCATCCGTTCGGAAGTACTTTTTACTTTGTGTTTCCAGTCTGTGCCTGCAAAAGACTTTTCAGTCGAAAACATGCAAGTATTTTTGTCCGGTAGTCAAAGTGACTGTATTTTACCACTTCTTGTTGTGCTTAGATACTTTGTTTATCAAATACGGAGACGTCTGTCATAGCGCTATATGGGGTGTGTTGCTTAGTCTCCTAGCTGGCACAACATTTCTCGCGAACCAGTCGAGGCGAGAGGAGCAAGGACTAGGCCTCTAGGCAACGGCTATAATCATCAATTCGCAAGGGGAAAGTCCGAGATAACACGACTATGTTCAAGCGAAGGTTTGGCAAGTTCCTGTTAAACGAAGTAACTGACGACACAGACATCACAGTAGCTTTTCACTTGATTTGGCATGCTGTGGTGATATCTCGAATGGCACGAATGGCACGGAACTTTGTCGAATAAAAGAAAGTAACTCTGATTCACATGCAGACAAATTTGTCGACAGTCTTGTGACTCGATATATTCCGGATCATTTCATGGGACATTATTTAGATATAGAGATCGTACATGTATGTCGTATGGACGCTTTTTATTATGTGCAATGCAAATTCGATGATGTTTATATAGAAATTACTAATTTACATACTCCTCAAAATATCCAAATAAACATTCGAACAGCAAATACTTCCCTGTTTGTACACTTTTCCATTCTAGGACAGTGACACGCACATTACAGGCACTGCCGTCTGTAAACACCAACCGATTAGTATGGTCTCTGCCATTTTGCATTTTCCCGCGATCCGCGGCTAGGTCCCTCCGAAGCTTCCTCGAAAAAACTCTGGCCTCCCTGCGAGCGAGAAACTGTGCGCAACGCACTCGCCTCGCACTCGCCTCGCACTTTCCTTCCGTTCCTTGACAATCCTCGTGAGACACTAGCTTAGCAAAGCGCCCCTGCACGCCAACCGTTTCCTGCAAAGGTGCGGGAAAATGATATACGCTATGCTCCCCGATTCATCATGGCACACTCGGAGATCGCCAAGCATTTTTTCGTCGATGTATTTTCCAAACTTCGATTTACAAACTAATGGAGTCCAACATGCGGCAACATTTGAATGAAAAGAGCGTAATACTTTTTAAGCTACTAATGGTGGGGAGTGCTTTTTACCCTAGTGATCAGACACACATCTGAAAAATAGAAACTTTCGTCGAAGAACATTTGCATTAATTATCCTTCATAAAAAAAGATCGAGACCAATATTTTTAACATAAGGACAACTTAGATCTGTTGATATAAGGTAAACTGCCATTTTTCCGCAGCTGTACAGATAAAGGATGCCTATGTGCGGACGTCCTTTCAGTACAGGCCATAAGCAAGGACTGTCTTGGAGTAAACCCTTTGTGCACACTGGTTTCTCACGGCCTCGATGCAAGATCTCATCTGAGGCTTTTCCCCAAACACCGTCACGTCTGCAATGATGAGTGACAGGGGCAGCTTCTTCTTTCTTGTGGACGTCTGCAACTAACGTCTTTTGTCCAGCAATGCCAGTCTCTCTCTCTCTCTCTCTCTCTCTCTCTCTCTCTCTCACACACACACACACACACACACACGCGCGCGCGCGCGCGCGCACACACACATACACAAACATACACATGCGCACACACGCACATACACGCATGCGCGCACACACACACACACACACACATATATATATATATATATATATATATAGAGAGAGAGAGAGAGAGAGAGAGAGAGAGAGAGATGAATGAATTCACAAGTCAAAAAGTCTGTTGATGTTTTTTAAATCATCTCTTAATTTTCCCATCTTTTGCACGATTTTTTGTTGTTTTAAACTACTTCACAAAAGTTTACAATGCTTCTTTCCGTTGCCTCAAAATGTATGCAGCAATGAGAGCGTGCATAGTTATGTATTTAATGCCAGAATAATTGTGTTTAAGTTGTTTGTTCACTGATGCTCACCTTTCGGTACATTCAGTAAAGGCGGCGAAAATGTGTTAACTGTTCAATAAACAATGGCATGCATATATCGCATCAGAGAGAGTAGAAGAAATGTTTATCTCCTTTGGGCAAAATGCTGAGCCCTCTCTGCCCTGCTGCAAAGCGTGTGGCTGAAATCGATCTCATCCGTACAAAATAACTAAGCCGATTTATAACCCGCCCCATTGCGAATTAGATCGAATGTTATCAAGAGATCAAGCCTGGGCTTGGCCGACTTCATTCAGCCTGTGTATCGATACTGAACACTGCTTGATCGATAAACAGTCAGAGATCACTTTCACAGGAAGGTTCCACAGTGTGGATGCGAGGGAAGGTGGAGGCAAAGGGGATGTATAAGAGAAAAGGCGATATACTTAATTTCAGTCCCGAGTGACGCAGGCGTCCAGGTCATGACGTCAATGACCACGTGACGAAGAGACGGGGCACTTCGAGATGACGTAGCGCAGGCAAAGAATTGAAGAGAGGTCAGGGTCATGGTAACGACCACGTGAAGTTTCCGAGCTTACGCCTCGCTTATGATGAAGCTCTGAGATTTTCACTACATGCCGTTTGCTTCCGACCTGTGTGACTTGTCGTGTGTTACAGTACGTGACCGAAATTCGAAAAGCGCTTTTCCCCTTTTATAAAGACAGATCCGAGCTTTGTGCTTTCTAGATCAATCTGGTAAACAAACATTCTCACACCTTTTAACAGTTCGTTTCATTGCACATTTTGTCTGACAATAAACTTCACAGTATTGGCAGAACTGTACCACGGGAAAAGCTCCCTGTAAAATTGCTTTGAGAGATTATGGGGAGTTTCGCCTTGTGCATTTTTGGTGTTGATTCGTAGGGTTGGCATCGTAGACTCTGGTGAATGGGAATGTACACTGCATGTCACAATGACGCTTATCCAGTCTGCCCAAGGAGAGGTATCTGTCTAGTCGCAATTCCTGCATGCACACTTCATAGCAAACTTCGCTCGTCAATCACCAGACGGACTGACCGACCCGGGGCGCGACTTCTTGTCATACGTGATCGACGTATGTCAATCATGTAGACTTCACTCAGTAATGCCAACGTCGGCATTTTCTTGTAAGTATGCGAAACGTGCATTGACAGTTGTACGCGTTGATCTCAGCATTTTGATGCCACTTTAATGAAGTTTGTCTCTTAAAGGGTGTTGAAAAATCTCTTGCATTATAAGAGAAACTCGCAGACAGATTTTCCATGATAGGTATCACCTCCCTCCACATTTTCACACAATTCACTCTAATTCTTTCTGTTTTCTGGTCTACGGGTATCTCTCGTGGAGGGCGGGATAATTAATTCACTCACACTCGTCTCACTCGCATGAAGTGATACATTATTAATCAAATATTTTCTTTAATCGGACTTAATCATGAATAAAATCAAATTTAAGGAAATATGATTGAAAATGTCAATCAATTCTATCAGTCTACTCTCTGACTGAAAAGTAGAGGATTACTTCGACTGAACCAAAACCTAAGTTGACCCAAAGTTACTCACAAGTTTCAAGCACATAGGCGACGACGATTCTCGAATGTTCCAACAACGAAAGCTTCTGCCCAAAAATGATGTCCACTCAGAAATGGGCATTCACAAGCACACACTCTCTCTCTGTCAAGGCTACACCTCGGAAAAAGAGGATCAAAAGGCCATATACACTTGTGAGTTCACCCACACACATGTACTGGTGCGGACACAGGTTTGAACACTTCAACTAGCGCTCAGAACCAAACAACAAAACTTCCCGGCGGCGAAACGGCGTCCTAATTCGTCAAAGCTGGACCTTCATTCATAGATGACACTGTTCTTCTTAAAACAACCTTTCATCTGGTCGGGGGAGGAATTGAAGAATTTCTTTAACGTGTAGACACCTCATCTTACACGGAGCTGCTCGAAATACGTCCATTCACGTTGATATCCTCAGAGTCAACTGCCTAGGTTTTCTAGCGTTTTCGACTTGAGAGATACTCACAGCACATGTGCCACCATCTCCAACCGATCAAATCATTGTTACATCACTGATAATTTTAGAAACAGCTGGTTCGAACTGGTCTCAGAGTGCAAAGCTCAGCTTGTTCCCGCCAAAACATCGACATGGCAAACGTTTCAAACAATATAGAAAATGGAATAAAGTCTGAACCATAACAATAGGCTTCAAACTTCGGGTTGTTTTCACAGTGAGAGAAGTTGCAGAAAAAAATTACCTTATTTTACCATAGCGGTTTGAGTTTGATTGTTTGCATAGAAAGAGAAATGCATTCTTGCAGTTCCGTCCAACCATGTGCTATCTGTCCATTCCTCTTCCATTTGGTCCATTTGGTCCAGCACTCACTGTCTGTCTTTTGAAACTTTTCTGCATTTTATTTGTTTGTTATATGATAAATGCATAATATAATCCATATTTCTTCCCTCCCACGGATTGAACCACGGCACTGCGCCTTGTGCACAATCAAAAGCCAACGGTTGCTCACCTAAATCCGCCTGTCAAAAGTTCAAGAAGCAAAAAGAAGTTTCGTGCCACTGTTTCAGAGCGATTCCAATCGTTTCATAGGCGTGCAATGCTTCAGCAACATTTGTCGTAAAGTCTTAGCACTGCTTCAGCGTACAAAACAAATGTGGTTTACTAAAGTACACTTACAATTAAAAGCCAAGTTTATATATGATCCGTTTAAGTTATTTCTATTTATGTCGTGCTGATGGAGACTGATCATGGGGAGTGAACTCATGCAGAGTGTTAGGCAATAGTTTTAGGATGCAATGCTACAAATAATATTAAACTTTCAGGATGGGCTGCTTATTGCAAAAGTCAGCTCCTAATCCTTGAAAATATCAATCGATCTCATATCAGTAGGAAACATACAACAGCCTGTATCTAGGAAATAAGGGAACTGCCTTATATTGAAGTCTAGATGAATCACTCGAACTCATATTTTGAAAATTGTCACATAAAGGAAGTGTTGAAAATATCATTTTAGCGCCTTTTCTCTTGAAATTTATTCCTTTTTAATTTAGAAAAGTCGGGGCCGAGCGGGGTTTTCACCTGACTACGTCACAACGACTAGGTGTGATTATCCAGCTGTCACGGCGGATGCGTAGGTGTCAGACACAGGACTAAAGGATGGGGCAGGTGACAGGATACTGCGCATGACGTAGTGGCCTGCTTCAGTCTTTCCAAGCTCTCCTTTCATATCGGCCTTGATGTCCACGATGAATGTCCCGGCTAGGTTACTACAATACGTCGTCTCACCTCACTAAGCATTTTCTGTACAGGCTTGTCTTTATCTCGGTGTAAGATAAAGTAGAGAGAGAAAGAGATAGACAAACGTATGGTATTGTATTGTAACACGAGCACAACCAGAGAGAGAGAGAGAGAGAGAGAGAGAGAGAGAGAGAGAGAGAGAGAAACATCCCGCAATGATTGTATTAACATGAATAACAGTACAGGATCCAAAAAGAAAAACTCCATGTTGAGCTGTCTCTGTTCGTATTTATCAAGATCACAACAAAGACCACTCGGATTGCTTGGAGATATGGGACCCCCTAACCCAAAACGTGTTTATACTTTATCAAACCAAAGATCCCACCCCTCCTAGCGATCTTTGTGGTCTGTTTTGTTTTTGTCCCAGATAATCCGACAATCTTTCTTTTACTAATGTATTATCAACATCATTGTCAGTATGACCAAAGATTATAGGTTACACAAAGATAGTTCATTAGCTCATTGTTGTGAGGATCGAGACACGTTGCACCCCCAAGCGGGAAGGAATATGGGTGAATCTCGGGAAGTAATCACACCGCTTATCGACACGTAAAATTGCTTGTTTCTCGAAGCGTTTCTGATGCGTTCCGACCCTGTTTGTGAATAAATTTACAGTGTAATGTGTAATGAAATGATTTGCTGCAATAATGGGGGTGTTTTGGTTTTGTATTTTGTAGCAGGCGTTGTGAAACCGAACTCGACCTAGATCTACATGCGTATGGTTTGAATGGGAACGATCTATTTTTCAATATTTTCGAAGAATGCAAGCTTGTTTATCAACGTATACACCCCTGTGGAATATCTTTAGGAAATGCAAAGCAATACATACCTGTCAAGAAGCTGATATGCTGCCAGAAAGTCATTCGATTAAGTGAATTCAGTTGCCGTTTCGACAAAGATTATAGTTACAATCAAGCGTTGCCCTGCGACCTGCATTTCGATTGTTTAAAAGGAGGAGCTTTCAATACCTTTTGATGCATTCAACATACAGCTTTGATAAATTAATGCTATTCATGGCTTACATTTCCTTTGGATGAGTTTCTAGCATCCCAAAATATAGCTTTTTCTGTGCGAACTGGAGAGAGCTCCGCCATTGAATTGCACAAAGAGTAGACATAAACGCCATATCTACACGAAAGCAGTCCTCTGATTGGTTCCCTGAATAGAATCCTCCAATCAGCAGGCAGCTTTCTTCGCCGTCTTGTCGCTAAGCGGTGTGATTAGTTCCCCTTGATTCACCCCTACTACTAGCCGCTAGGTGCAGTGTCTTGTAACTTTATATAGCAAAAGCTCGGCATGAGCTATCTTTGTGTAACCTATAATCTTTGGTATGACGTCGTCATATTATTATTCATCGTCATCATTCAGTATTATCCAAAAGATGTAATTATGTAACCATGTCCTCCGGTAGCTTCTCATATAGTTTTAAAATATATTAATAGCTTTTTGAAGCATTAAAAAGTTTAAATGAGGTACTCTGAGGTACTGGAGCGGGTTCCAAAGCAAAGCAGCCAGCGGTATAGGTAAATATGTAAATATATGGTTTTACATATCGACTTAGCATCCATGTTTTTGTCTCAAACCGCTTTACACTTGACACTTTACAGGTGTAACGGCTGATCTGGGGGGACACCGAGCGGCTCCGGTCGTGTGCAAATCTGTCACACACGAATGTCTTCCTCTTAAGGCTTGTCTTCCCCTAGGGTCGCTATGCAACATCAAGCACGTGGTCAGCGGTGACGGAAACTTCCGCGGATTGTTCTTTGGTGGACTGAGCACGAGTCCGAAACGTCGACTATTTGACTTTGCATTTCTCTTACAATCTGAGATGAACAAATCAGAAGGCCAGGCAATGTCACACACTCAGGTTTACATCCGATATCAACACAGTGAAAAATATCGATTACCTGATTTAATGAATTGAATTAGGTAGGATCTCCGCATTCAGTCTCTAACATTGTTGTGTTGGGAAAGAGCAACTTTTGCTCAAAGAATGATTTCTTTACAACATTAGTCAAAGCGGCTTAATTAAGGAGTTGCATATAATGTTGTCACAACTGCCTGCTAATTGTGGTACTTTCTAAATTCGTTTTCGCCCCTTTAACTGGTTTTGAATTAGTTATGCATATTGAGAATGTGTCGTAATGGGCCTTCGTGTCGAATGCACGAAGACATTGGAGTGCCATTCAATTGCATATCAGATAGGCTTCATCAGCCTCAGCCTTCAAGCCGACGTTGAAGATTACCTTACCCCTCCCCCCCCTTCCCCCCCCTTCCCCCCCCCTTCCCCCCCTCCCCCCCTCCCCCCCCCTTCCCTCCCCTTTCCCCCCCCCCCCCCGCAATTGACCTGTTGCTACAGAGTGCAGCAATTCTACTGATACCGGGTGTGTACAAATACTTTTCATATATACAAATAAACGATATTTGGCAACGGTTGATGTGTGCATTATTACGAGCTACTCCAGGTTGTTCAAAAAGGGAAAGCAACAAGTCACATGGCCAATCAAATTAACCACTTTTTAAAAACCAATTTTTGTGAGAATTGCAAATTGAAATAACGCCTGCCGTTGTTTACAGTAGTAGAAATGATAATTTTGCTTCGTTCGAACGAGTGCACAATTTTGCTGGCAAAAGTCCACTGTAAATGCCGTAAATTGTGTTTCCTCAGTAAACCGTTGAGATCATGTTTCGTAATTATCAAATTTCCCACACTTGTCAGGTCTGTTCGAGTCATAGAAACTGTGGCAGCTTTAAGCTGCTGACGTCGGCCTGGAGTTTATAGTGATCGAATGCACGACGCCATATGTGTCACACGCATGCATAGGAGCAATCCACGCCCTGTTCTGCGAGACACCACCATCTCTGCTGAAACACAGTTCTGCTGGAACTTGCGGTCTTATTCCTGATCTCATCCTTCAGAGAAATTGTTGATAACATGATTACAGGAAAACTTTTTAATACCTCTGCGAAGCGTTTCAAATCATGACCCGTGGTTCTAGAAATAATTATATATATATATATATATATATATATATATATATATATATATATATATCTCACACACACACACACACACACACGTACACACACACACACACACACACACACACACACACACACACACACACACAAACGCCCCCTGTACCGTAAGAATGAGTGAGGTACAAATCATTTCTTTGAAGAACGTAGTAGGCTACATAAAGTTAAAGCAGTGTGTAACTTATTTGCAGTAACGTATTCATGGCTCTTATAAAATAATTAATTGATAGACTGCTCTTTCCGAGGAAATCCTCGGAAAAGTTTGGTTGACAAGGATATCTGTAATTGAAAAGTTCGTGTCACAAATGAATATTTCCCAAAATATTGAACCATCTTTAAACAGAAAAAGATCAATAACAGACAGAATGTCCAGTTAATGTTATTTGAAATTCAATGCACAGTTATCCACATTCATGTTAAGTTTCAGTCCAAAACATTCTAGTGACGGCACACAAACTAGCGACAGTTAGCTTACGAATGGTGTTGATGCATACTTGGGCGGAAATGCAATGTACAATGAAATTCACTTTCCTTTACTTATCGGGATTTTCTTGAAAAAACTTTACCTAATAAAGTATCCAAATTCCGAGTTGTACGTGCTTCGGATTTTCCGCATTTGTTGACGAAGATGCAGGCACATCTGGGAAAAGAACATTGCTGTACCTATCAGGAAGGCCGTGCTGTCTCTACGTGGCCCTCAAAAAGGAGGTCAGGGAGAGTTGATTGCACCACGGACGTGGAAAGGCAGGCAAGAATACTGCACTGATCCTACCGTGTCTATGTGCCAACAATCTCCTTTTCGTTTTCGAGGACCCAAACAATTTTTTCTGTAGCTTGAAGGATGCCTTTGCACCGTTGATCATGATGCACAGGGTCGAAATGGTTGGGCAGGCCTATGGGCTTGTTTTGTACGACTCCACTCTCTCCCCACCCTTGTGAGACCCTCATCAGCCATTGCAGCTTAATAGTGACGTCACCTGACGTGCCATGCACCCACGGACCAACATAGTGATCTATGATGGCGGTCCGCAACTTACTTAGTGGAAGGAAAGTTCTCCTCCGCAAAGAGTGCGAGTGCGGTGTCCTTCATGTTTCAACTTTATAGCAAGATGCTGTTGCTAAGTGTATGACCTTATTAAGTCTTATTCTTTGCTGTTATCCTCACGATTTTTGGGGTGATATTTCGCCCAAAAAAGCTGCTAAACAAAAATAATTTGAATGCAGTTTTGAATCGTGAAACGAATCACATGCAATGTTTCCTCAGCGGAGGAGGAGGAAGAAGAGGAGGAGGAGGGGGGAGAAAAAAGAGAAGGGTGAGGAGGAAGAGAGGGAGGAAGAAGAGGAGGAGAAGGGGAGGACGAAGAGGAGGAGAGGTAGGAGGAAGACGAGAAGGAGGGGGAGGAAGACGAGGAGGAGAAGGAGAAGAAGAAAGAGGAGTACGAGGACGGGAAGGGATGGGGGAGGAGGAGGGGAAGGAAGAAGAGGAGGAGAGGAAGGGGAAGTGGGAGGAGGAGTGGGGAATGGGGAGTATGGGTAGGGAGAGGGGAAGGAGCCACCACAGAATACGCATGGCGTATCTTTACAGAATGCATTAGTCGTTCATGTGGACACTGCAGCAGCTACGCAAGGAATATCTGTGTTTGAAGTTCGTCAGTCAGGGCGTAGTCTCCACACCTGTGCTAGTGAATGATTGATGAAGGTTTTCTCTTTGACGACAGCATCTCATCAGTTAACAGTGTACGAGAAGAAAAGCAAAGAACATATTCCTAATATTTTGCAAAAGTATGCTTGGAAAGCATTTTAACTGCAGAGGAGAGGTCGGGGAGAAGATGCAGGTGATTGTAGTTGATACAGGGGTAAAATCTGGTATCTGCGAGCGCAGTGATTTCACAGTGTAGTCAGCATCGGGTAGATAGGAGTACTTCCGGGGGGAGTGGAGCTGCTGTCTTCACCTGACTGGGTCCTACGTCTGTGTTAGCCGTCCACTGTCAATAGAAAATCCGTCAAGTGGCCCAAGGTCAGGGCGTAAAATGTACAGAAGGATATGGTGATGCATTGCAACACGAAACTACCACCCTTACATACATTGGTGATGAGTGGAGGATCGTGCTTTGTAGCGAGGGTTGACCTCCCTCTTCAGGATGCTGCACACTGCTTCAGAGCCTGCCTGTCCCCATTGCAAGTTCTTGAGGTGCCTTTACGCGGTAAAAGGGACACTTACTGCTTTGTTCCAGCAAGCTGGACATGACTCTACAGAAAAATGTTACCTGTTCTGGCAAAACCAGGGATAGGTCGATTTTTAAAAAAAGGATTGAGAAACTTACACACCTGAAGAAATGGTTGACTTTTCTTTAATTCCAAATGTGTTGTAGTATCTTGAAAAGTGACAAAATTATGAAAAATAAAGGTACCGGTCCGTAAAAACCTAGTTCGAGAAAAAAGACATTACATTTGGGATCATATTCAATGTAGTGTATGTAAAACAATGAAGGCCATTGACACAGTGACAGACAAATAAAAGTTTGAAAATATATTTCCAAGCAGAATTGATAAAAATAATAATTAATATGTGATGCATATTTATATTATCCACCAGAAAGTGCTAAAAATTCCTGTCACCTCAGATAAACCCCCGAACCAATTTTTCTTAGCCATATAGCATAAGTGCCTCAGCGACTTAACCCTGATTTTGCCAGAACGATCACATATGGATGCTTGCTGCTTTGTTCAAACAAGTATGGCGGCAACAGAAATGAAATGCGTCGCATAGGAGACACCCTTTTCACGCTCACTTTTCATTTCACTTGTGAAGAGCAGCAACGCCATGGTGGTTGTAGAATTCTGCTATAAATGCGCTCACTTACGATTTATGAATGCTTAAAAAATTAAACTTCAGATGCACAAAACAAAAAAGTATTCCCTCCGATTTACAAGTAACTCGCTTGCAATGCATGCGAGCTAGAAAACATGAGTCACCACTGTTTTGCTGGTCAGTGAGGGTGGCACTTTTTTGTAAGTTTGGGCGCAGTTTTGTTCTTCCACTAAACATTTTCATTCAATATCTTAAAGAAAACCTGAGCTATCGATACTTACATAATCGTGTTGTTCAAAGTTGAACTGAGGGTCAAACGTTTATTGGTGTTAAAGTAGATGCACTCCTATCTCACAGGCATCTTTATTTCAACTGGTTTTGCTCATTAAGTCGCTCTTGTCATTGTCTGGCAACTTTGCATAATTCACTTTTTGTGCTACGCAGGCTTTTCTGATAATGCGACACGTCCGGGGACAGTGAAATAATCATAAATCCACCAAGCTTTATTTGAATTCAGAGAGAAGTTAGTGCATAGCGCAACACCGACATCAAGAAGAACAAAAGTCAGAGGTGCGTGGCGTGAATGTTTCATGAGCAGAAGACTGAAATGTGCGACGAAGGCAGGCGCCCGTGCGTCTTCATTGGAGTCCAGGAAAGGGACGCTACACCTTGATGTTGCACGCACAAGCCCAGTAATGGTTCCAGTCCGCACTGCCATATGACGGGTCCTTACGGCTTGCAAGTTCAGAATCATGTTGTTGTCACCGAGACTTAGCCTGATAAATGGGATGGCGTTTGCGTTTGTGTGTGTTACCTTGAACATTGGCGTACGAGGGTAGGCAGGACTAAGTGCCGTGTGGAAGAGGGTCAGGTCGGATCTTGGAGTCCAGTGACGTCGGCGATAACGCCACCGATGGTGCGGTGGTGGTGGTGGTGGTGGTGGTGGTGGCGGTGGTGGTGGTGGTGGCGGTGGTGGTGGTGGCGGTGGCGATGGTGGTGGTGATGGCGATTGTGGTGGTGATGGTGATGGTGATTGTGACGATTATTATTATGGTGATTATTATGGTGGTGATGATTATGGTGATTACTGTTATAATAGTAACGATGAGGATGAAGATGATATTTATGTGGCGTCATTCATAAACGAACATTATGATCTTAGCGCTTCTCAAATTATACAAAAACTTCATCATAATCACTTTACATATCTCCAACATTATCTCACTTTTACACACACGCACGTACACACGCATACAGACATATGCTCATACACGCACGCAGACACACACACATACACGCACGCACACATACATACGCATACATATACGCACACACATACACACACGCGCGCACACACGAATACACACGCACATACACACGCGCACGCACGCACGCATACACATGTACACAGACTCACGAGCCCGTGGACATCGCGCACACTGTGACACCTGAACATCCACGGGTTGGCGGCCAAGAAGGGGGAGGAGGGGTGAGTGAGGAATCCATAAATCTGTGAGAAGAAATGAGTTTTGAGAGCTTTCTTGAAATAGAAGAGTTGTGGTGGGTAGGAAAAGAGTTTGGAAAAAAATCCCACGTGAGCAACAATGGGTATTTATACGAACTTTCAGTGTGATTTGGCGTACACGCATAAATGACTTGGTGGAATAGTTGGCAACTTTGCAAGCAAATAGTAGCAAAAGAGCGCAGGCTCACGTGTGCATATACTTATATTCAGGAATGCAGGCAAGGAGATATATACTTCAGAAGCGAGTTTCCCACACTGTGAATATGCAATCCAAAGCAATGCAAACTCAAACCAAAGGGCGTTTCGGCCATTATTTTAAAGTGATCGCTGTAATCATACAGGGATCGGTACGAAAATTTTAACAAAAAGGCAGGCAATGGTTGGCTTTGAAGATTGATTTATTACAAGAACTGAGCGGAAATACCGTTTGGATGGCTTTGGATTGCATATTCATAGCCTGAGAAACCCAAGACGGATGTAGGACGCGATAGTCCTTGCCATTACTGAAAGTGTGGGCAATCTGTAGACGGAAATTATGTTGGTCTCGTTTTTTATTGCAAGACAATGGGTTTGGCGACTGGCATAGAGACTACTGCTACGACGATGACGAGTTCAATGACTGCAAGTGGCGATGAAGACGACGACGGTGGAGATGATGAGCCGTCAAACGACAGCTTACCAGTGAATCGCGTGAGAAAAGTGACTGTTTGAAGACTGGATACTAATACTGTGGATGCTTTTTTATCTTTTTCAGTTGCGCACTGGTTTTCGAAGTTCTCCTTCACATAGCGTCACTGCAGACAGGTAAGTCAAAGTGCTAGTTTGGATTTACCTGTTCTTTCAAATTAGAGTTGAGTTTTTCCTTTGTTGCTTTTCTTGATAATTGAACAAACTAAGAAATGTTTCGATAAAGTGGTTCTTAACTAGTTTTGACGGATTTTTCAGATACGCGACATTGACAAGATCATCTTGCCATGAAATGTGGTTATCACCAATTAATCACAATATCTGTTCAGTCATGTCCCCGTATCTATCTCCCTATAGGTGACGAACTTGTCAGTCTTAATAGGCCCCGTGACTCATTTCACTATGTCCGTTTGAGATTTTCAGTGTACCTTTTGCCCGTGGGGGGTCATCTACTTTAATGTTACTCAGCCACCTTGCTAACTCTTTTCCCGGCCAGTTTTGCCTGCGGTCAGTATTCACTTGCCTCGCGGTCACATCTATTTGTCCTAGAACTCTCCCATTAAAACCAGACATGTCAACATGGCCATCCATCAAGCAACTTGAAAAAGAAATGCGGAGCATATTCAATTGAGGCTAACCTCAGTATTTTCTTGTGTGTCACGAACTAAATTTTTTCCCCTGCAAAATCTGCAAAACAGCGCTATGAAAGTCTCCTTTACGAAGGACCAAGTCTATGTGGACAATGGGAATCGGACCGCTAATCCATCTCCTAGCAAGTACGGATATTTTTCTATGCATCAAAAAGCTGGATTCAGACATGGAAATGACAAACGCTTCGCCGACTGTGAAGAAACGACCCCAAGACCATACTCCCTTTGTCCGCCTAATTTGGCTGCCTGTCACAACTTGGACGGATGATGCGCCTGGCTTGAGTTGACTGGGTACTGAGCCAGATGATCGTGTGATTTTTTTGCACCTGGTCAAACGTTACCATGCAAGGCGTCCCTATGTTACCAGAGTCTACTTTGCCCCTTTTCATCCCCACGTCACGAGGGAAGTCATATGAGAATTTACATGTTTGATTTATGTTCGTCTTGTGCCAGGACGTCAGCTGTGGGACGGAACGTGTGTCATGGGTTTATGTCTCTCTTTCTTTAACTCTCTGAAAATTGACATTTTCCCACCCATTGCAGACTGCAGTGCATGATTTATTTTATACTGTTCTTCTTTTCTGGATGGAATGTGAGGTCGTGAAATTTTCTGAGTGTTGACAGATGTTTCTTTTCGAGGAAAAAGTAATGCGGTACAAGTTATGCGTATTCTCCATCTTATTTCAACACGCATTTACACAAATACACACACACACGCACGCACATGCACGCACACATGCGCGCACACACACATACACATACACACATGCATGCAGGCACACACACACACACACACACACACACACACACGCCTGCATGCGCACACACACACACACACACACGCATGTTCCAGCTCTACAAATAATTTCTTTGTCGCATGTGTAATCTTATGGCTGCATATATGTAATTGCACACCTGAATACATGCGGTGCGGCATTGTGCACCCATGCCAGCATTCGAACAGCAATCTGCAGGAACGCACAAACTGACAAATACGTGCACAAAATAGTTTGGTCTATATCAGGAAGAACGTGTCCATTCAAACGAAGAAAATTCTGCTGGTGTGGACACAGATGTCCTGATGTGCTCGCACGAGAAAAGCTGTACTCTGTTGAACCCCCCACTGTTTTATGGCGATTACGATAGGTACTATAGGCTGGCTGCAAGATTTGGTCAGTGAGCAGCAGAACACGCTCTCTCATGGACCAAAGCGCGTTGCATTTCGGGAAAACGTGCTGCCCAGTCCCCTGCGCGACTGCCGACTTTCCCTCTGCGTCATCTCTCTCCTCGTGACGTCATGTCATCACGTGATCTCTTTCCAAATCCTCACTCTCCATGTCAGGGGTGTCAACTTTAAGAGTGGCGTAGAGAGGAAAGGGTTGTGAGAAGGAAGAAGGGCAGACCGAAGGAGCCGCAGCCTAATGCATGGGGAGAACGAGACATTTAATCGAAATCTGAAAAGTCTGGCTTTTTCACGCCAGCTGTCAGTCCAGGGGAAATGCCAGGTCAGAGGTCAGCAGCTCGACGCAATGGAAGTTCAGGCAGTCTGGGATTGCGTGCCGGGGTCGATGGAGAGAGCATGGCAGAGGCAGGGAGAGGGAGAACGGAATGAACTCTGGACAGATCAGACGAGAAGCGAAGTTGAATCTTATCTTCTCCCTTGGCCCTTGGCGAACGAAGTCTCTCCATCAGGCAATGCCCAGCGTTTGGCTTTAATCCAATCCATTATCAGTCGATGGAAGTTCCAGTTTGAGAAACTCGACGTAACATGTGACAGCCAGAGGAATCTGAAAACGAATATCTAAATGAAGAGTTACCCCAATTATTGTATTGGTGGCCGTGATGATGATAATGAAGATGCAGTGATGGTTTCCAGAGCAGTGAACAGAAAAAGTTTCAGGTCTCAGGTAGGAAGTGCACCTTCCACCTTACTGTGTATGTTGCAGTACGCTTACCCCAATATAATATTTGGTGGTGATGATTCCCGACGATGGTGAAGACATTTGAAAGCTTTATTCTCTTGCTGAACAACATGTTGCGTAGTCATCAATGTATTCGTGTAGGGGAAAGCATGGCGGCTAGGATGACCTCGTTGTCGTCTATGTTTACTCGAACGTAACTCTTGACCGCGTGGGCTGCCACAATTGAGCAGTATGGCGTTGAGGTAGACGGAGTAGCGACGTCCGGGAGGTTTTAAGTTCCCTTATCCAGACGGAAAAGAAGTGTGTATAACTGCAGAGGACGAGAGGGGGCGGGGCTTGGGAAGTAGCATGGGACTGGGGATGGTAGGGGGTGGGTGAGGGAAGGTGGAGGTGGAGAAGGAGGATGGGGAGGGCTGAGGAGTGTTGGTGCCCCCGAGGCCATGGGTCGACATCCTCGCCCAGGAATTAATGCGATTTTAATTTTCACTGGGAACGCATCCCCAAGTCATCCGCCACAGTTCTCCTTGTCGCCGGCCGCCGTCTCGCATTGAGGAATTCCCTCCGCTCGCCTCCCATTCATCAAACCTGTCATTCGGCTTCTCGTCTCTGCAGACGTCTTCCCGCACACAGCCACGTCTCTCTTCTTCCAACATCCCCGTTCCAACTCCCAATCCCACATCCCCAAAATCCCCCCTTCCCGCTTTCAACCTGTCCATTCCACCCCACCCCCCTCAGCTCTCTGATGACGATGCGGGAAGACGAGTCCCTGAGGTTAATGAGTGTGGTGTGTTGACTTTGCATTTCGTGGTGAAAACGACCTCTGGTTTCGTTTGGCTTCGGGGCACGACTCACTTGTGTACATGTTCCGTCTGCATATAGTATTGAGTCTATGGAGGAAATCAAAGCTTTAGGACGACAGTGGGACACAGACATCCAGAAGACTGCCAGCTGCACTGTGTTGAAAGCCTTATCACGGGCAGCTGACTTCTCTGGTCAGGTCCCTTTGGGATAATGAATTACCCAGCGTCCCCAGCCGCTTGAGGTGCCCAAAACTTCACAGGGAACACGTTCCAAGGATTGGCTGCAGGTGGCAGTGCAAGGTCCACCCAAACAAAGCAGCAAATGTGACACATCAGAATAAGGAGAGTCTCCGGGCCAAATGGATCTGTCTGGATAGCAGTGCCTTCCAGGAGAAGCCTTGAAACTCATCGAGCAATATTTGAACATCAATAAACAGTCATGTGTGATCTATGTCGCTGTTGGAGTTGAACATGAGTTATTCTGATCTGAGTGGTATTGGGATTTACGAACAACGGTAACGCTGGAAGTACAAAATCCTATTACGCGAAGTTTACTACGCCCTATTAATTCAACGTTGTGCAACGTAATAGTGCTTAAGCTGGCTGGTGTTGTAAGAAGCGCCCTGTCTTAACATTTATGCACAGCGTAGATCGTGTCGCAAGGGCGTTAGAGATGGGCATCAGTTACTGCCCAAAACAATCGTGATAGTGAAAATTACCCACTCAACCAGGCCAGCTGGGTTTGCTCCAATTCGCCAGTATCTTTTACAATCGCACGGTTCATTACTTACATTAATGAAAAATCAACCTTGTTGTATGAACCTTTTTTAAAAACAAAATGTGTTAAGAGTGATTCCTTACGAGGGCTTCGCGCATTTTAAGTTAGGAAAGGGGGTGGGCTCGTGAGTGTGTGTGTGTGTGTGTGTGTGTGTGTGTGTGTGTGTGTGTGTGTGTGTGTGTGTGTGTGTGTGTGTGTGTGTGTGTGTGTGTGTGTGTGTGTGTGTGTGTGATGTGTGTGTGTGTGTGTGTGTGTTTTTTTTTTGAACCGATGTACATCGTTTTCGACAAGTTAAGTAACTCGCTTTTCGACCTTTCTCTCTTTATTTCTCTGGAGCCCCTTTCCAAACTTTCCCATCGTAGAGTGGGGTAAATGGAATTAGTAATGACTTCAAACGCAAGGTTAATTCTTGGAGGCGTGGTGACATTTGAGACAGTGGCTTCCTCTCTGACTTTCCTGGTGGAACAGATGGTATTGGCGACCCATCATTGGGCTTCAAAAGCGATGGTCGAAGGTAGATGCGTACTGCAGGAGGCATAGACCTCCCCGCGGGTCGAGCAACAGGTAAGTTAAGGCAATCAATCAAGGATGTCCTGCTTCAACTGCAAGGAGATCACCTGTGATGCCAGCAGTAGAACTTTCAGTGCGTATGCCTTGGCTCTTTCCCATCAGGATATCTGAGGATCCCGACCCCCTTAATTTCGAAACATGTGATTCTATAGAACTGTTTTGGTAATGATGTCGGCATAGATGATAGACGACTGTTTGCATCCCATTTCAGAAGCGGTATTTGTACAATACTGGGACATAGATGTGCAGAGGTCTGAGTCTGAAGTCAACGTTGCGATAATGTATTTGCATATGCGTGCGTGTGTATATTTGTGTGTGTGTGTGTGTGTGTGTGTGTGTGTGTGTGTGTGTGTGTGTGTGTGTGTGTGTGTGTGCGCGCGTGCGCCTGCCTCTCTCTCTGTCCATCTCTCTCTTTCTATCTCTTTTCTTTCTCTCTTTCTCTTTCTATCTCTCTTTTCTCTCTTTTTTCTCTTTTCTCTCTTCTCTCTCTCTTTCTCTCTCTCTCTCTCTCTCTCTCTCTCTCTCTCTCACTCACTCACTTGTTGACACTCTGAAAATAGCAAACACGGTGTGCAGATCTTGCCCAACACACAAGACATAAGTGCTCTGCTGTTTGCTGACGACGTCGCTCTGCTCTCGGACACAGTGGTAGGTCTCCAAAATCAGATTAACTTTCTTCAATGCGCAGCACGTAGGCTTGGTCTTCAAGTTAATATTGATAAAACAAAAGTAGTGGTTTACAGGATGGGAGGTCATTTGGCCAGACACGAGAGATGGTATTTAGGTGAGGTGCAGATTGAAGTGGTAAGAGAATACAAATATCTAGGGAATGTACTCTCTACTAAGTTGTGTTCAAACGAGATTCAGAAAGATTTGGCTTGTAGAGCTAAAGCCGCACTTTTACTTCTGATGAGGTCACTGAGAAGAATTGCACAGGTATCACCGGATGTGTTTTTTAAACTATTCGATGCACAGATTCAACCCATTCTGTTATATGGGGCTGAAATTTGGGGAGCTGATAACTGCCACATTGTAGAAGGTGTCCATTTGCATGCTCTCAAGAGTTTCTTAAATGTTTCTTTACACACACCTAATGATATGGTTTATGGGGATACTGGTCGTTTTCCTCTTTCCGTTAATGCAAAGCTACGCAGTATTAAGCTCTGGCTCAAGTTATTAAAAATGGACGCATACCGATTACCCTACAGAGTCTACCAAATGATGTATAGATCTAACAATGAAAAATCTTGGGTTTTCAAAGTAAAGAATATACTTGTGGAATGTGGTTACGAAGAGATCTGGTTGAATCAGCGGGTTACGAACGAGACGGCTTTATTGAAAAACATCAGAGAGAAACTCATCAGTAAATTTCATTCTGAATGGAAGTTACGAATCATTAATAGTGATCGGTACTCATTTTACAATATCTTTAAAACATTTATTGGTACCGAGTGTTATTTATATTGTCTTGACAAGAAAGTATTTCGAGACGCATACATAAGATTCAGGATGGGCTTATCGGAGTTGTATATCCATAAATACAGATACTCGAGAGGTACTAACGAGTATTTATGTCCATTATGCAGAGAAAAAGAAGAAAATGAAACGCATTTTCTATTATATTGTCCAGCTCTTAGTGATATAAGGGGAAAATATATATTTACCTGTCTGGATGTAAACAGTATTGATCCTATTAAAGACCTTTTTTCTGATATACAAATAAAGAATGTAAGATCAACTAGCATATATATATATAAAGCATTCAAGAGAAGACAAGATGCTATTGAATCTGTTGAGCGAGACAGCTTCTATTGTGACTAATGTTACCACCCGAACTGTACTCTTGAAATGGGCCGGTGGCCTCATCAATAAAATATTTCGTTCGTTCGTTCGTTCGTTCTCTCTCTCTCTCTCTCTCTCTCTCTCTCTCTCTCTCTCTCTCATGGCTGCATTTGTTGAAGATTGAATATTGACGGTACAAAATATATCAGAAAATTTTGTGGTAGCGTTTTGGTACTTCGCACATATACGTTATCGAGATTTGAAAAAGAGAGTCCTTTCAGGTACGGACTTTTGAGCGTAACTCATTTTCCCCCTACCAAAGCACATTTTTGTAGAGAGTAGTCAGCGGGAGTCAACGTTCATCGTCACACACTGAGGCCTCTGGCAGTTCTTGACCATTAGGTACCTCAACTCTGAGTCATCACTCTTCATCCCGTTCAGTCAGGCTTGTGACTGATTCCAACCCCTCCAGTGTCACTTGCCTTCCTAGTAGTAAATGCGATAATCTCACGGGTCAGTTCAAACAGGAGGTGTAGTTTTATTCAGCTGTTTATTACCCATGTCCAGGACTCAAACCGCTTTACACGTGACCTCCTGACCACTGGGCAGCATGATCTGTCCTTTATTGGCACCTGACATCAAAGACGCACGCAGTCAGGCAACACTAGCAGCACTAACTCCACTGCCTGTGGAGCACTCCAGCTGGCTCACGGCTGCACACAAGGGTTCATCGCAACAACAATATGCCATCGCTGTCCTCACAGGCACCCGGTTTCTCTCCTGGATGGGGAGAAGCAATGGGAGGTAAACACTCTACTCAAGAATGCAACTTTGGAACCCATAGCACCGATCGCAGCACCCAATATAGCCGCAAGCGAGTGCAGGTCGAGCGCGGTGACCACTCGATCACGGAGCCCCAGAGCGTACCTGGAAATGCGCATGACATTGCTGTCATCTTTCAGTGGACGTACGCCTGAATATAAGTGAAACCTGCTCCTTGCTTTACACGCAATCTGACAGCCAATGTGAATTCAGTCCGAAATTAGATTTGGCAGGACTTGTGATGTAACGCGTTCAATTCTTTCTCCAGGTATTTTGTCATGATTGCGGACAAAAACGCACGGCCGACACATACGATATCCTACTCGAGGATAAAACCAAAAGTCATATCGAGAACAACCATCACTGACAGGCCATTTTGTTGTGAACCAAGTTCCACACGCACTTATACGTAAACTTGTGTGCAGTACTGATCGCTTTGTTCATGTCAAATGCATGAGGCGATCTGCTTGTTACGACTTTTCAGGCACACACTTATCGGTCAAAGCACTGCTGCATGCCTGATACATAGGGAAAATGCAAAGTCATTATAACATGCATGGAATACATCGCAATGGGTCTTCTAAATACTGAAATGTGCGACACACACATTAACACACGCCAGCATGCACACACACGCACGCGCACACATGTACGCACACACAAACACACGCAAACACAAACACACACATATACGCACTCTTGAATACACCAGCACACACACACGCGCGGGCACACGCGCGGGCGCGCGCGCGCGCACGCGCTCGCACGCACGCACGTACGAACACACACACATGCACACACACACACACACACACACACACACA
>JAWQFJ010001430.1:664403-681903 GCA_034096865.1 Theodoxus fluviatilis
AAGAGAAATAGTGAGAGAAAGGGAGAAGAGAGAGTGATTTCAAAGATCAATGTCCCAGTCTATGTCCTTCTGACGTATGCTTTAATTAATCACTGACAAGGAAAACGGATATCACGTTCTTCACTCAAACCAACTCTTCTCTTTATATCATCCTTCAGAAGTCGATATAACATTTTTCTTCTACTGCTTTCGGTCATGTTCCACGGGATAATTCTACAGGGAAGATTTGCTGGATCCGCTTGGGAGGAAACTGAATTCGTCACCGTGTTCTTGTTTCTTAAATGTATATTGCATTGGTATCTGAATATGCAAAACAAATTGCATGAGTATAAGTAGTTTTATTTGCATTTGTTCTTTTTGTTAGTTCTGCTGTTTCTTTTGTTTGGTTTTTTCTTTTATTTCTGTTGTTGATGCTATTGTTGTTGTCGCCGACGAGGTTATGGCCATTATCGTCATTAATGATCCTGTGCAGACGTTGCGATACATGATAACGGCCTTGAAGAAACAAACTTTCGGGAGATTATCGTTTGCATCCTCCCACGCGTTTCCTTCCTAACCACTTCTCCTCCTCATCCACGTCTCGTAGACTGCATGTCTATGTCACCTGGTAATAACCGTCTCTCTCCCCTGAGGACCACTGCACGGCCTGTCACACCCACCCACTGACCCAGAGCTCCTCTGTGGCTGTTTCTCGCCTGCGGTGTTGTGTTCGGAGCAGAAGGCATGGCTACTGAGAAGTAACTGTCAGTTCCACAACCTTCATTTCCAACACCATAACTGATAGCGAGCCAGCTGGACCACCAATGTTCTCACGCGTGAAGTTTTTTACCCTGCGGGTGGGAAATCATATTTCGAGTGCTCGAAAGGTTACTGGGTGTGTTCATTGCCTTGATGGAATCCAATGACGAGAGATCAATGGCCTGGCAACGTGGTGCCTGCTTTCCATTGAGGGAGTTTTTTCCTTGTGTTTCCACATGACCTTACTGCTGCTGCTTCTACCGCACCCATTGCTGCTGCTGCTGCTCCCTGCTGCTTGCTGCTCAAAGGCCAATTCCCACTGAGCGAGCGCGTTTCGCGAGCTGCCCGCAAGCGACTTAAGGGTTAAACGGGCACATAGAAGGCGCGGTTGTCCAACGGCTGGGCGAACGGACTGAACGAACAAGAATACTGATGAGTGTCAATATTGTGCATTTTGATGTATGTTGGCAGCAAGGAGAACCAGTTGAACTCCGAGCGAGCGGTTCGCTAGCAAATGGCCAATCCCTGCAGACCAAGCTCGTGACGTGGTGCACTTACAATAATTCGCAATGGCAACGTCCTTGTATTTTGCTGATTGCGACGCAGTGGACCAACTGTAGCATGTGTACTGTGAAAATAAAGTTGTGTGGAATATGACACACACGATCACGCTCGCTTTGTGCTCGCTCAGTGTGAAATGATGGTCGAGCCGCCTCCAGAAAGTGCGACAAACACTCTCGAAAGTCTTTCGATGACCATGCTCGTATTGTTCAGGCTCTGTGCTCGCTACGTGCTTGCTCAATTGGAAATGGATTTTTATCTGCTGCACTGGGCCCACCTGCCTTCGTCTCTGGGTCTGCTGCTGCTGCCTGCGCTCTTTTGCTTTTTCTGTTTTTCCTACTTCCTCTGCCTCTGCAGCTCCTCCTCCTCCTCCTCCTCCTCCTCCTCCTCCTCCTCCTCCTTTTCCTGCTCCTCCTGCTCCTCTTTCTAGTCCTGCTCTTCCTCCCCTATTTTTCTGTTCCTCTTCTCTTTTGTTTTTGCTCCTCTTGATTCCGCTGTGCATGCTTCCCCTGCTGTTACTACGGTTCTTCATTCTGCACGTCTTTCCTCCTGCTGCTTCTGCTTTTGATTCTCCTCCTCCTCCTCCTCCTCCTCCTCCTCCTCCTCCTCCTCCTCCTCCTCCTCCTCCTCCTCCTCCTCCTCCTCCTCCTCCTCCTCCTCCTCCTCCTCCTTACCCCTGTGGGTTCGGGGTAACAATTGACCCACCGCGTTTCCTACGCGATTCGTAAGAGGCGAATAACTAGGGACACCGTGACTTGAATCGCGTTTGCTCTAATCTGTTTTAGTGATTTTCGTGCTTAATTGTCTCATATAGCCTACAAAGGCTGATAGGCCGTAAAACACCAATCAATCAATTAATCCTCCTCCTCCTCCTCCTCCTCCTCCTCCTCCTCCTCTCTTCCTGCTCTTCTATTCCTGTTCCTCTATTCCTCCTCCTCCTCCTCCTCCTCCTCCTCCTCCTCCTCCTCCTCTATTCCTGCTCCTCTATTCCTGCTCCTCTATTCCTGCTCCTCTATTCCTGCTCCTCTATTCCTGCTCCTCTATTCCTGCTCCTGACGTTGCAGCACCACTTCAGAATGCTTCGTTACTTACTTTCTGTGTAATGGGTCTCTATTTCGATGCGTCTTTTTCACACGCACGAAGAGGGGAAGCAGGCAGACAATCAGAGAGAGAGTGGGGTGGGGGTGGGTGGAGGGGGGCAGTAGAAGGACAGGGATGAGTTTGCTAGTGTCATGTAGGCAGTTGTGCAAACACACACACGCACGCACACACAATGACAGAAATGCAGGTTGACGGATGCACGGACAGTCGAACAGAAACACTGAAGGGAAGGATATACAATTCTTTAATATTGACTGTCAAAAACGTTTGTTTAGGACAATACCACCTATTGTACACACAAGGCACTCGAAAGAAACTCCAACCAAAGACAGCAAAGCAATGCTGACGGGGTCAAGGCGCCGAGACGGGCAACTGTGGCAATATCGGGGCTAACTGTGTGGCCGCAGAAGATGGACAGCTCCGCCTCCGATATCAATTCGCCATAACAAGCCTGTCCGTCCGGGGCCCAGGCGGCCTTCGCGCTCGTCTTGACACGCCGTGTTCGGAGAGGCGCATCGCGGGAAAAGTTGACAGCACGCTATTGGTTCTCATGAAAAGCTTTTAGTTTGTTATGGTAATTCTCCCTTTGCGTTGCTTCGCGTTTGTTCGGGCAGAGATGGGCCGTCACAAGCGTTTGTAGATCTCTCCGCCCGAATAATGCCCGCCGGCGCTGGGAAGATGGAAGGGTTTTGCAGAAATTACACGTAATGTTTGCAAGCATTGGAAATGAGTAGCGAAGACCGACCTGACGGTACGGGTGAAAGATCAGAAGAAATGAAGGTGGCAGGGGAGGTTGTAAAGATGCTCGGGTGAATTGAGGGGTCTTTCTTTTTAAGTCGTGTGCAGACCTGCAAACGTGTTTTACCGCCTTGGTGGCAGTACCTTTGCGCGGTTTTCGAAGTGGGTAGAGAGGACACAGCCTGCTTGTTGCGATATTAGGCAGAGTGCAGCGCCTATGCTGGGACAACGCCTTGGAAGGAGTGTTTCATGAGGGCGTGAAAGTAAAACGCTACAGACTATTTTAAACAGAAAGTTGACTAAGACATCGGACTCATTAACCAAAGAGCTTATAATCGAATTTGTCGATCTCGTGTATAATATTGGAGAGAAAAAAAACACCCACTTGATTCGATGATTGCAGTCTAACACTAAACATCTCAGCAGCGCGAAAGAAGTTGCAAAATCCATATGCATTGTGAGTGCAACCGATTTTGTTCGTCCATGAAAGTGATCTATTTGAAATTTGCAATGCTCATATAATCATTTAAGGTTACTTTTTTCACTATTCGTTTTGCTTTTTCTCAGGTGATATATTTGCGTTCTTCCTTTTAGACATTTTTACAATGTCGTTTCCTTCTCTCTAAAAAGCACCCTTCCACAATTGGTTTTAAGGGATTCTACATCTCACTGCGAACTATCTAAATTATATACGTGTGTTGCACGCAATGAAATTTTTCCGTAAATGCTGTACCAAGACAACGTAGTGATGCTCTATATTGCGTACAGCAAACAAGCAACATAGACATTGAAAAGCCATCCAGAAGGTTACCTATTAAAATTCACTCTGCCTAATCTATCTATACATGTATTTCTACCAAAACATAACAACCAACAACAAAGTACACATGCATACGTCATCCAGACATGGTTGATACGGCACCCCCCAAAAAAGCATGCCCTGGTGATTGCATGTTCCTACTCGAGGCTGTTGTTCCAGAGGTTGAGGATCATTTAGCCTTGCTTGAGACACTCCTGACCCAAACACTCACCGGCGATTCCCTTGTGTGTGGAGCCCTCCTTGTAGGATGCTGAAGTTTGTGCAGCAAGCCCTCTAGCTCTCTCCACGCACTCGAGTGGGGGGCCTCTTTGAAATTCATATCCAGCCTCTGACGTCATCGGGCAGCTGAGGCGAGGTGGGGGGGCGGGCGAGATGGAGCGGGGCAGGTTATGGTGGGTGGCAAGGGGGCTGGGGTTGGAGGAGGTGGGGTTGGCGATGGTCGGGGGTGGGGGAGGGTGGGGAAAAAAAGGGAGGCTGGGGGAGGGGAATGGAGGTAAAATTTCTGCACGTGCAACCCATGTCGATGACAAGAGAGGGCGAAGGGTCAGAGTTCGGTACTGAGGTCATTCTAGCTAAGGGCAAGGATGGAGTACGAGTGGTGGAGGTGTGGGTGGAGACTTGGGGATGGAGTGTAAGTGGTGGAGTGGGGATCGGAGGATGGGGGTGAATGCCAGTGGTGGAGGTGGAGATTTAGGTGTAGGGATTGGGTGAACACTACTGTAGTGGTGGAGATATCCGTCCTATGGGGAGGTGGGCGATGGAGAAAACTGTGTTGAAAAGGAGGTCAAGAATGTGAAGATTCAGGTTTTAAACAAGTTTTAAATTGGAGAATAGGGAAGTAGGGAACTGATGTGTGAACATATAATGGTTAAGAAATCGGGTGTCACTTTTGCCAGACTCCTGTCAATTCAAGTGTTCGCCTCCTGCCCTTGACGAAGACTTTAATGAAAAATTATCACCTTTTATTCATCTTGTTCCCTATTGCCTCCATATTCACATGTCTACATTTTAAAGCGACAGAGAACTTCACCTCACGTTGGTTGTTGTATCAAGTGCCACTGTCGATATGCGGTCATCTTGTTTTGAACCAAGTAAGGCTGAGAAGAATTTTGGATAGGGATGTAACTGTCGGTGGGGATGGAGAGTGAGAGGAAAGAGATAGAGAGAGAGAGAGAGAGAGAGAGAGAGAGAGAGAGAGAGAGAGAAGATGAAAGAGGAGGGCAGGAGAGATGAGGAGTGATAGAGAGAGAGAGAGAGGAGAGAAACAGAGCGAGAGGAGAGAAACAGAGAGAGAGCGGAGAGAGAGAGAGAGCGAGAGAAGAGGAAGGAGACAGAGAGAGAGAGGAGAGAGAGAGGGCAGAGAGCCGGAAGGAGAGAGAGAGAGGAAGGAGAGGAGAGCCAGTAGGACGCGAGAGCGAGGAGGAGAGCGAGGAGAGATGAGAGAGAGAGAGCAGAGAGAGGAGAGCACGAGCATCTGCTTTCCAGAGAGAGGAGAGAGAGAGGAGATGATTGAGAGAGAGAGAGACGAGGAGAGCAGAGGAGAGAGAGAGGGCGAGAGAGAGAGAGAGAGAAGAGAGAGAGGAGAACAGGCGGAGAGAGCAAGGGACAAGAGCGAGAGAGAGGAGAGAGAGAAGAGAGAGAAACGAGAGCGAGAGTCAGAGAGGAGAGAGAGAAGAGAGAGAGAGCGAACGAACCAGTTTATGTTCAGGTGCCAACCGGCCATTAACAATATGATGTAAAAATGGTAATTTCTCAAACGAAAAACAAACAGTCGGGGGGGGGGAAGGGGGGGGCTAGGGGGGGCGGGCGGGCGTTGAAGATCAAGACTTCGACAATAAGGTCTTGTTTACGCGAATCGACGGGAGAGAGAGAGGAAGGAGAGAGAGAGAGAGAGAGAGAGAGAGAGAGAGAGAGAGAGAGAAGGGGAGGAAGTAGCAGAGAGGAACAAGTAGAAAAAGAAAGCTGGAAGAGTGGGCTGTGGAAAAATAAGCCCTTGATCTTAGGGTGGCGATAAGGAGGGATGGAATAGGCTGGTGCGAACGGATGCCCAAGAGGAGAAAGACGGAGGAAGAGGAGCAAGCCAGAGAGGATCAAACGCTCTCTCGCCTGCAAATCGCCAGCTCGAGCACCTTATAATATTTTCTGGAGTGGGAGCTACGTACAAAAAGGCGCGCAACTGTTACTTTGCCCATTGTCCTTCTTGTTTGCTCCAGCGTTACCTTCGCGCCCATGGCCGTAGGAGCGAGTACCTCCCTCCTTTCTCCACGCGCTCGCCCTCGCTTTCTAAGGCACCCGCCGGCGCCGATTCTCTGGGCAAATATCAAATAATAGGCGTCCTCTGGCGGCCCGGGTTTGTATGGGAACGTAAGGACACGAAACTTCTCTTTGAAAACCCATAATAGGTAGTCCACGCGCTGGGAGAAGAGGGAGAGATCGAATGAAATTGGAATGAGCACTCCACACAGGCAGCGTAAACACCGGGGCGGCCTTTCTTCTCCAACTGAACACTTTCCCAGCCTCGCTCTTAAAGGGGTTAACAAATCCAGGTCCCCATGGAAGAGTTTACCCCACCCCCACCCCCTCCCCACCCCCTTTCGCCCACGTTTGGCGGTCAATCGTTGGGTTCCTGAATGGAAGAGACTGCAGGAGCAGAGGAAAGCGATGACGTTTTGTCTCCTGCCGCCAAGCAAAGAACTTCGCGGCGCCCCGGCCGCTGAACGGCAAAATACCCTTAGTGGCACGCACGTGCACAGGCACTTGTCAAAACAGCTTCCAGACTTCAAAGAAAATGCCCAGGTCTGACAGTAAGCTAGTATTGGGAGGGAAAAGTCTGTCTGATGCGGCATTCCGGATTAAAAACGTGTAATCGGCCATCCCGCTGTCTCCTGCGTCGTAATCGTCTGGCAGAAGCTGACGCTGGCGATGTGGCCTTTGCTGGCAATCCGTTTACGTGGTGAGATGACTGCTTCGAAAAACAGTGCAGTTGTCCAAGCTCCTGTGGTCTGGTTGGTTTTTGGGCTTTCACTATATACACACAGACACCCAGGCTTACAAGCATGCACGAGAGAGAGAGAGAGAGAGAGAGAGAGAGAGAGAGAGAGAGAGGGAGAGAGGGAGGGAGAGGGGGAGGGGGAGGGAGAGAGGGAGGGAGGGAGAGAGGCAGAGAGAGAGGGACAGAGAGAGAGGGACAGAGAGAGAGGGACAGAGAGAGAGGGGGACAGAGAGGGACAGAGAGAGGGGGACCGAAAGAAAGAGAGGGATAGAAAGAGAGTGAGGGACAGACGGAGAGAGAGACAGACGGAGATAGGGACGGACAGACGGACAGACAGACGGACGGACGGACAGACAAACGGACAGACAGACAGACAGATGGACAGACAGACGGACAGACAGACGGCTAGACAGACGGACAGACGGACAGAGGGACTGACAGACGGACAGAGGGACTGACAGACGGACATAGGGACTGACGGACGGACAGACGGACGGACAGACAGACGGACAGACGGACAGACAGACGGACTGACAGACAGACAGACGGACAGACAGACGGACAGACGGACAGACGGACAGACAGACGGACTGACAGGCAGACAGACTGTCAGAGGGACAGACAGGCAGGGGGAAAAACGGACAGAGGGACAGACGGACAGAGGGACAGGCAGGCAGGCAGGCAGACAGACACAGGCAGGCACAGGCAGGCACAGGCAGGCAGACAGACAGGCAGATAAACAGGCAGGCAGACAGACAGACAGACAGGCAGGCAGGCAGGCAGGCAGACAGACAGACAGACACACAGGCAGACAGCACACAGGCACACAGGCAGACAGACACACAGGTACACACGCAGACAGGTAATAATGCTTTATCCTGTAATTAGTAACATATTTGTCTCAGCAGACGATGACTACAATTTGTTGTCCCCTAATGCAGTGTGCCACAGATCTATTCATAATCATTTAATTCAGTGTTCCGCAGATACATAATCATTTCACTGCTGAACGCGCCCATTCATTTTCAATCGTCGTCAGGACAACAACAGGCCCTCCCCCCCCCAAAAAAAAAAAAATCCCCACACTGCTCCGCATGATGAAATTAATATGTGGAGGATGTGGAACCCTGCAGAAGTGGACCATATGTGTAATCGGTTCATTGAGTCGTCTGGCCGCGCACATCCATCAGACTGACAGTGGGGCGCGACTTGGCCAGGAATGAAATGCTTGATCGAGTACTTGTCGTTGCGAGTGTGCGTCCGGGACTGCACGGAGCTGTGATAAGTAGGCTGGTGGCGAGGGGGGCACCCAGGCAGAAACTGAACGCCTGATGCAGGCCTCCAACGTCGCCCCTACGGAACGAACCTGTGACCACCAACACCACAGCTGCCACAGCTAACACCTCCGTATCTGCGGGTGCTCAGCTGGCGACGGTGAAATTACTCAGAGGAACGAGCAAGCATACTGGCATCTCCCGCTATAGACACATAATTACGCAAGAGCTCAACGGTCTATGCCACCCAGATCTGGTAGATAAGTGTGTCCTTGTGTTTGAATAGTCCACCAAGAAGTCTAGCATTTTTAGAATGAGGTGAATTGAAAAGTGAAAGTATGTCTATTCGTGTTTTGGTTTATTAATATAATTCTGGCTGTCAGTCACTCGCTTTTCATTAAGACGGCGAAATTATGAATTATAGAGAATCACCAAAATACCACGTACGATTCATAGACATGTCTACACATGTGTGCAAGTATGTAAGGGCCCACACGCATACACACACGAAAGCGCGCACAGGCTCACATTCGTAGAAATGAAAGCGAAGGATAGATTGATATACATGCAGCCGACACTGGAACAGACAGATGTATGTGTGAATAGAGACACGGGCGAATGAAGAGCAGAAAGAGGAGGGACAATGCGTCAGATATGTCTATTCCATCATGCACCTGCTGCTAACGATCGTGACAACCTGCATCCGCCACAGCGCTGGTGATGAAGTATCGGATGCATTTGCAGTTGCCCGACTCGGTGAGTTTTCATTTCCTATAGCATCCATGCAGTCTGGCCGTTTCTTCAAAACTAGCTCAGAGGAAGAAAGTACTTCAGAGTAGACGCTTGGCTTCGGAAAGATTTGGATGTAAAATACATTTAAAATCACAACTAAATCGAGTTTTTGCTCAAATGTCATGAAAGATTTAATGAAACCTAACAAAGTTTAAGCACAATCATGTCATCATCTTTCTCATAAAAATCATCGGCAATTTGAACATGTTACGTGTAAAAAGTGATCTTTAAAAAAAGTAAACTTTCAATAGAAATTATATATATATTAAACAATGTATAAAAACATTTTCCACATCATGTACATCGACTCTTTTTTAACGAATTCGCAGTCCAAGACATTTCGTGTTATTTTGTATTTAGAAATAAACGTTCTACCCATCACGCGTATTTCAACTTGAGCAATGAATCAATTTACAAATTAGTTTCCAAGCCGACTTTGTATGTCTCATTATGCTTTGCTCAATTGCGTGTTCCTCTTTTGCTTCGCTTTAAGAACGCATTTATAAATTTCTGCCACTCTCTTGTTACACTTTCTCGCGACTGGAACACGTGCACGCACACACGTGCACGCACACGCGCGCACACACACGCACGCACACACGCGCGCGCGCGCGCACACACACACACACAATCTTAATTTTGTGCTCAACCTGTCACAAATTATGATAAAATTGAATTGTCAAAATAAATCATACTGTGGCATAGAAGCATTATCTTTCCGTTGTAAAGTTTTCAAGATAGGGTAAGGGTTTAGTTGCAATATTCCTGTAGTTATAAAATAAATGCTCACACACGGTTAAGCAGTAATCCTGTGCTTTATGTTGCAGAAAATTTCGATGATACAAGGGTAATAAACACGTTACACTGATGTGTTTTGCATTCTATTCATGCGAGTTCGCGCGTGAATCTATTGTTCGAAGATTGGTTAGTCAATACGATATTTTTTCTGGCTTGTAAAGGAAAAATAGGTATCAACCGGTTTGACAGCAATAGACCGAATGTTGCATCAAATACCTTGATTGTGCGTATATGATACACGGCAGAAATCCGTGGATGTTGCAAGATCAGTGATAAAATGAATATTAAGTGACACTCTTTATTTCTGTACGGTGTGCTCATTCAAGCATGCACACAGAACAGGAGAGAGAGAGAGATAGAGAGAGAGAGAGAGAGAGAGAGAGAGAGAGAGAGAGAGAGAGAGAGAGAGAGAGAGAGGGTGGGGTGGGGGGGGTGGGGGGGGGGGTCCGTCCCAAAATTTATCAAAACAGCACTTTAAACATATAGAAATAAGGTTCCAAAATTCGTTATACTTTTTGGCATCAGTCGGTTACCTTCACAACCAGGTATTGTCCGCATGCAGTGGCGCGTCTCGCGGACTGGACTGGACAGAAGTGGACACTGGTCAGCAACACAGCAGGCCGAATTGCCTTTTTGCTTACCCACCTGTCTCTCTCCCTGCCAGTCTACCTGCCTGTTTGTCTCTCTGTCTGTCTACCTGCCTATCCACTTGCCTGTCTTTCTGCTTGAATGCCTGTCGGCCTGTCTACCTGCCTGTAGGTCTCAGCTTCAGAGCAATCCTGCTGGGCGACCGCGCTACCCGCTCAGGTGAGCAATGTAGGTGGCAAATCGGGTGTATGGTCCACGGCACCTCGTCATCGTCCCTGACCTCCGTGGGGTCAGCGTGCCACGGGTCACTGTTTGACCACTGGCCTCGCCAAGCCAGGAAGGAATCCCCGGCGCCGCTTCCTGGCTGTCTGTAGAGTGGTACCCAGGAGGTGGGCCACGAGGAGAGAGAAGGGGGTGGACTGAGAGGGAAGGAAGGAGGGAGAGAAGGAGACCCAAGTCTACAGGGAAGGGAAGACAGAGAGGCCGACAGTGTCGGACGACCCTACTCTAGCTGCGTCAACCGCTGTACACCCAGGGCGTCCTCCCTGTTCGGTCTAGGCTGGGCCCAGCGGCCCAGGCCGAGCGCACGCCCCAGTGTAATTGATAGTACCTCCCTCCTCCTCCTCTGCCTCCTCCCCTCACGCCGTGGCCCTGCCCCCACCGCTAGCCCAGCTCCGCCACTCCGGCCTGGTCGCTTGCGGTGCCTGCTGGATCTACGCTTCATCCCGGACTAGTGCAGGACGTACGGCTGGCCTCAGGACCCCTGGTCTCTTCTGCGTGGATAATTTACTCCTCCCTGCCAACTCCCGCCATTCCAGCTCCTCTAGCTGTCTGGATTTTTACCCCGCCTGCGATCCGGTGAGTTGTTCGATTGGAACTCCCTCCCTGCTCTCCTGCTAGTCTCCCGCACAGCCAGGCACTGCTGCGTGATCACGTGATGTGACGCTTCCTCGCTTCTCTCCCTTGGCGAGATCTCCTGCTCGTGGGTCGTTTTCCCTCTCAAAACTTTTTCGCACTTTTCCGCCGGAAAGCGATCGTCTTCTTTGTTGTTGTTGTTCGTGTTCACTTTGTTCGAGTTCAATTTACCCCAAACTAGGGCTGTTTATTTTTGTTTGTCGAATGTGGCCGCAATTTGGTCGCTCGACTGGTGTAGTTGCCACCGCCTGATGTGTTGTTTTCGGGAAGCTGGCCGTGTCGTCATCGTGTTAATGCAGCTACCTAAACACATAGGTATGTCTGACTGCCTTCGCCGAGAAAAAGCCTACACCTCGCCAGCTCTATTTTTGCCCTGGCAAAACATTCCCATGATTTTTGCCAGTCTGTCGTGTTACCTGTCTCGCCCTCTGTCGACTCCGAGAATTAACCTGATACGTTGATTGACGAAGATCGGTCGCTTGCATTTCGCGACGGAGCTGTTGCTCCACCCACCAGCAGTCTCAAAGATAGAACGCAGAGGTTGTTGACTCATTGATATGTGGATGAAGTTGATGTAATTTTTTCTCTCCAAACCTGATTATTACGTAAAAGTGCATAATGTATATAGTACAGATGAGCTGATCTGATATCAATTTTGGTGTCGAAAAAGTAACATCAAGCTATGCTGAATGTGGATAGCAATAATCATTTCTGTCAATCGCAGGACCATGATGCTGAAATATAGCGCGTCGAACAAAATCTTACCGTAGTCAAATCTCCTATTAATCAGAAAGGGATGGCTTATTTTAATTTGCAAAAAAAAATATATTAATATGCCACGTGTTGTTGTGTTTAAATATTTCATACATGAAACATGTGTGGCCTGAATGTGATGTATAAAGAAAGCGACAAAATATTTCAATCAAATCATGTAGCAAAGCTGCGAATTTGTTGTCATTAATTGTTATTTGCATGGAAAGCAGTTTATTTTCACACAGTTGCTTTCTTATGCACAGAAATAAAACATAAACATCACATATAAACACCAGTAACTTTCATCTGGTATTTGGGAAGACACTTATCAGTTGTTTCATTTCTTTATATTCAGGTTATGCTATCTTTCACGAGTGATATGAATCGTGTCATGGATCACCTAATGTGTACTGAATGTCAAAAATGACAAATGAGAAATATTACGGACGATACCTACCAGGGAGGAGAAGGCAGTCAACTCTGGTCTACACACAAACTAGACACGCGTAGAACTGGATGGAGAGCCGTGGGAAAGGTTTACAAATAGACGGCAGTTTAACTTCCTGGATCATTATTGCATCTAATGACGCACTCACAGATGTTCAGAAGATGGAGCTCATTAGTACCAGAGGCGAAGCAGTCGAGACTGAGGGCTTGGGACAGAGGGCTTGGGACAGAGGGCTTGGGACAGAGGGCTTGGGACAGGGACAGAGGGCTTGGGACAGAGGGCTTGGGACAGGGACAGAGGGCTTGGGACAGAGGGCTTGGGTTGGGACAGAGGGAGCTCTGCCCCCTTCCCACTGCAGATGAGGCCCAAGGGGCGTTTTCCCTCTGGACTCGGAATGCAGATCAATCAAGACTCTGGCGGTAGAGACCCGTGTGAAAGACGCTGACGAGAGAAGGGAGGAGTGAAGAGAGAACGTTTGTAAACAGAGACTTGGGTTAGAGAAGTTTCCTGGAACACGTTGTCGAGCATTTCCCGTCTAGCGGAGGAGCACTAATGCATTTTGGATGCACACCTGTTGAGAGAAGTTGGGAAATAATGCATCAATCCACACTCCCCTTCTTCACTCGATTAAAGACAAAATCCACCCTACTAACGATGCCCTCATCCCAAATAACGTCATCATCATTCCCACTTCACTTTCTCTGCCTCCACTTTCACCAGTATGTCTATCCTTTTGTCTCTCCAACTATCTGTATTCTTCTTCTACAAACACCATCTCCAGACAATGATGTTGCTATACCCAGAGATGGATTTGCAGATGTCAGAACAGAACAGAAACCTCTTCACTTTTCATTCGTTTCTTGGAAGTGCCATTTTGATCTGTCTCTTGCAATGCTGAGCAGAGAAAACTTTGAAATGACTACTATTTGCAAGATAACGTTAGAAAAACTAGGTAAAACTTTTTCAGTAATGCATTTAGTAGAATTTAGTTTCTCAGAACACTACAAAAACATTTGAAAAGATGTTTACAAATTGGCCGAGGGACACTGTTAAATAAATATCTCTTTGTTATGATGTAGTTTAAAAGTTAAAATTTTAACGTTAACATTTAACATTTCAAAATAAAGAGCTTTTTGGGGGATAAAAGTGAAGTGCAGTTAAAAACGATATAAGATAGAATAGGAAAAAGTCAAAGAAGATTAATTGCTCATTTACGATATGTAAATCCTTATTTCCACGTGAAATTCCACTGATCACCCTTAGTTCTTTACCGGTAGATAAGTGTTGAGGATTTGATGGTTCAATAATTCAGATAGACCACATGCTTATCCTTTGTATGCACTGTTTTGTCATTGAGTACATGCAGCTAATGGAGGAGGAAGAGCGCGAACCAGAAGCAGATGCCAATCATATGTTATCGTTGATGGTTCAGACACCATTCACAACCGATAACCACTACAGATCTTTGCGATGTCTTGCAACAAAAGAGATATCAGATGACGATGCTTCATATACAACATCGATTCACTTTATCCATCTCGCCCCAACGAGTATCAATGGAGTCTTGCTCCATGCTCAGCCACCGGGAGACAGTTGTCAGTCAGTTAAAGGCAAATAGAGTCTATCTCCATTACGGATCTGCAACTGCTGGCGAGACCGGCTGTCGTAAGGCGGACAGATAGGACGGCAGATAGACCATGGCAGAGCGAGACAAGACTGACGTCATCGTGAGATTTTCTCATCATCATCAGTGCCATAAACTGCCACTTTTACATGGCCTCAGTTGGAGGGATATGTTTATCCGCCAGAAATGTGTCTCGGAGCACCTGTAAAAACTGTTAACTGTTTTGAGTCTTAACAGACTGGCAACATGTTAACTTCAATTTACCTGTGCGATTTGTCTTGTGTACTAGTGGAGCCATGTTAGCGGTATCAAATGTAATGGACTGATTTGGGTGAATAGCTCTTGAACATCACTTTGAAGCTGCTTTTTTTCGTCTCTTTTGAATGTCATGTAATCACGAACGGTTTTATTTGTGTAAAGAATTATAGCATGCGAAAATACCTGTGCAAGAAATATTCGCAAACTTGCAGATGTAAAAAAATATTTCAAACGTCTTAGACCATTTGAAGTTTCATTATGCATCATTAAAAATTACACAGATTTACATGTGTAAATTAGAACTGTTTAGTACTATTTCATTTTGTATTTTTATAGCAATATTCATATAGTAAAAACATTCAATAATTTACTTGTCTCAATTGTTTTAGGACTGTATAATGTTTAATGTTGCATTTTTTGCTGATTGCGTGTGTAGCCATGTGTCAAGGTTATCACTACATGTGGAGGAATTTCTCGCCTAATGCATCCATATGTGGCTATTAGTAATAATAATGATTTATAGTAATGGTAGCATTCTCAATCACATTGTGACTCCTACAGATTTGCTCTGAGGACTGATGCTGGTTGTTTTTATATGCTTATTTTGATGTTTGATTTGTAATGCAACAGTCATAAAAATATTTATTTTATGAATGTTAAGATAACTGTCAAGTTAAATACATAATGAAGCTGAGGCCAGTGTGAAAAGTTAGTAATTACAGTTCCATGAATAAATTAAATGTTGTGCTCAGGAACAGAATGATGAAAATTAATACTGTGTTATTTCATTTTGTTACGTTTCGTTTTTTATCGTGTAATGTTTGTGTTTGACTAGAACCAAGTTTTGCCGAGTCATATGTAGAATACTAAATAACAAAGCAGAGTAGTTGATCCAAATATTTTCTATGTGTCATTTTATGAAAACAAAAAGATGGTGACTAAAGCCTGCACCCTTGTTTGAACCATCGTCCACAGCCTGATTTGACCCCCGAAAAAGGTGTAAGCACGAACATATTTTTGTTTTCTTTCGGCGTTTCTAAGAATATCCGTCTCGTGAAACATAGGCGCATATTTGCCTTTTTGTTGTTGTTGTTGTCTGTCGTTTAGCATTTGCAAAAAGTAAACTTTGTATAAACTTCTTTTTTATTCGGTTCGAATTCTAAGAAAACGCGACTGCTCGTTACCAAGCAGACGTTCGCTTCTTGGTAAACACGCGTCTGTCTTTATGCAGGAGTTTATCCAAACCGAGAAGTTTGTCTGTAGTTTCGCCTGGCTTCGTGTTGGTTGTTCCGTCTTCAGTAACGGCAGAGCTAAACAAAGCACGCTGAAATCTGCGGGCCGCTCAGAAATGCTGTCGGGCTGCGTGGAGGCATTTCCTTCTTGCTTGGGACAATCGAACAACTTGTTCATCCTAGAGATGTTGCAGAAAGAATACGACAAACTGCTTTCAAGGCCTATGAGTCCTTCGGAGTCGTCGCTCGAGTTGAGTTGCACGAACACTGAGGCTCCTGCAGACATATGTGCGAACGTGTGCTAAGCCCAGGGGGCGGAATGCTTCCACCAGCACACATCTGCAGCAGTGCGTGGCTACAACGAAAACAATAGGACGGCCGCGTGCAAACGTTTTCTTACCAGTGAATGCAGTGACGCGCTTTGCGTGCAGGCGTACGGGCACTCGGACGCTGGGTGATGGAGACAGTGCATATGAGTGTGTGCACATGTGCAAACTCGAAGAGGTGAATGCAAGTATTCGCCAACTCGCCGCGCGCGCGGTTTGCACGCACAGTGGTTTGCACAATACATGTAGGGCTCGAGCGCACACAGACACAAGTGCATGAGCGCATCTCCATACACACGTGCAAGCACGCACCACACACACGCTCACACGCTCACTCAAACACACACACACACACACACACACACACACACACACACACACACACACACCAGCACACGCACCAGCACACACACCAGCACACACACTAGCACACACACACGCCACACAAACGCTGTCACACACACACACACGCATACACCCTCTCGTATAGACTCATTCACATAAATATCACACACATACACACACGTACACACATACATACACGCACGCACACACACACACACATCACATACATACACGCACGCACACACACACACACATACACACACACACACACACACACACACACAGAGGCGGTGGAAGCAGACCAAGGGGATTTGGGTGTGCAAGTCCAATGGAACTGTGATTGATACGGGCTGGTTTGCCGCCCGACTGAAGCCGTCTCTCCCTTCACCCTGTCCCTTTCCCCATCCCACCCCCACCTTCAACCCACCCATCCTCACCCCTCCCACCCACCCATCTTCTCATCGCCACTACCCCCTCCTTAAATCCTTATCCTCGCCACCACCTCTACCCCCCCCCCCCCTCTTCATCGCCATTGCATCCCTTCCCCCCTTAGTTTCCATCCCCACCCATCTGGTCCTCCCCTTCCCGCTCCCCCCTTCCAGCATCTCCCAGCAGGCAGTTCTGGCATACTCGACTGGGAGCAGAACGATACCGGCAGCGCCAGTCTCTGCTAGAGCCAGCCACCGTGTGATGGAATCGTCGAGGAATTGTCTTTGACACGCCCGCACCGTCAGTGGCCTGGTAGAAAGGCAGCAGCCTGCTGGACCTAGACGGGATGCCAGCAGAGAGAGAGAGAGAGAGAGAGAGAGGTATAAAGGCAATGGGAGTGACTCGGGCGGAGCAATCACTAAAACACCACCCTACCACTACCCCACCACCACCCCACCACACACGCACATGCTTGTCTGTCTGTCTGTCTGTCTGTCTGTCTGTCTGTCTGTCTGTCTGTCTGTCTGTCTGTCTGTCTGTCTACAGGTCTGTCTGTCTGTCTGTCTGTCTCACACACGCACGCACGCACGCAAGCGCACGCACGCACACAAGCGCACGCACGCACACACACACAGCGCACTTCATTACTTAAATAAACAAGTATACTTACATTTGGTAAAACTCATTACCACAGAGGGGTGAAAATGTTGAACGGGAAATAGAAGAACAGCAAACAAACTGTGGTTGCAACCTTCGACACGGGCTAGA
>JAWQFJ010001430.1:686903-711903 GCA_034096865.1 Theodoxus fluviatilis
GTACATTAATGGTCGATCCAAGTCTTTAGACTGAAGGCTTGTTACATGATACAAATCTACTATATTTAAAAACAAATGGTGATACATTTCCTTACTGAATATCGCTGCAAAATTTCGGAGGCGTTCGCAATGAACATATATCAATGCTCCGTGTCCAGAATCGCACTTATATAAACACGAAACTCCAAGTTTGTTTTTGAACCTAAAAAATGACTCCTCGTATATCTTGGAAAATGCGAGAAGTCTGAAACGTGAAAGAAAGAAAAAAGAAAAAGGATCATTCAGAAGCCAACTTCCCCGCGCCCCCATTTCCTGGCTGATCTGGTATCGTAAGGCAACTCGCGTATCACGACCGTATCCTTTGCCATGCTGTCGCTGAGTCCCTGCTCTCCAGTTCCATAGACTCTGCCAGGCTGCCCGAGGTTCCTCTGCGAGTTCTGGGAGAGAAGGGACTCGGGGCCAGACACTATCTGATGGCAGGGAGGGGACGCCTCCTAGCTGGAGGCAAGATTGGTCGAGATGAGCGATAAAGCAGGAGAAAGCTGATTCCGTGATTGCTAAACTAGATTGGCCTGTTTCCCGTGTCCCAGCGAGCGTTTGTGTAGGGTAGTACAGCCCTAGGGGAAGAGAAGGGAGAGAGCCGATGAATTTGGGTGTATCTTTTGTCGGTTCCGGCTTCCTACCTAGCGGGTGTAGCAATTAGCGGGTGGATTGCTACTGGGACCACTGAAACTGTGCTGGGCTTTTGGCTCGGGGCGGTACAAGTCATGCTGGGTTAACTGGCTATATGGTATCCCCGATCGACATTATTAATAATTGTTGGATTGCTGTATATTCCTAAGGCGCGTGCACGTACGTAGATAAGGGTAGCATATTGAATCGCACAGAAACGCTCACAAATGCGTCACCACAGGGATACAGTCCCACAAACGCGCACGCTAACATACTGTCGTCACGCGTGGACGCGCGCGCCTACGTACTTGCATATATACACACATGTATTCGCGCGCACTCTTACCCACGCAGAGGATGATCAGGCCAGTGCATGGACGTAACACCGTTATACTCTAGATGCAGTCTCTAGGTGCAGCCTAACATTAACATGAAAAGCAGAATGCCTCGGGTAAAACATGGCTTACCTCTCACCAGGAGACCAGGTGCAAATTACCTCCCTTGGTTATTGATGGGAAGTTTTTCGGTGAGTCATTGCTTGCAGACTTTAGGCGAAGAGGTATATCCTCCTTGTCTTCGTGACAAGTCTACAGGCTTTGCTGCAAAGCATACCTCTGTAACAGGAAGAGACTAGCTCGACAGGCTTTGCTACAAAGCATACCTCTGTAGCAGGAAGAGACTAGCTCGACAGGCATTTAATATGGCTCCAATCACTTTCACTCAGACCGACCAGGGATGACCATCACTGAGACATGTCCATACGCTTATCACACACTCACTATACATATGCGCTGGAGTAGGCAAAGTTCCTACGTCAGTGTATTTTCTGCAATTACCCTTCCCCTCACTCATTCCCCACCTTCATCCCCTTTTCCTACCCCATTTCCCCCCATTTATTTTTCAATCGCCATTGCTATGCAAGAACTCTCGCAATAAAGCAATGCCTTGACAAGTCACACAGTGCACCCCATCCTCAACTGTTACTTCACCTAGCTAGGTCAGTGCATACTCGCACGGGAACATATTTTGTATTTTGCCCGTGCTGAACTTGCAGCAAAAAAGTCTGCATCATATGACAATGTTCACCGGAAATTCTTTCGTTCTTTGAGCGCCTTCACCTTTGTCAAGCCTGGAAACATCGATGTCTTTCCCTTCTCTCGCAGTGACGTCACGCCAATCTAATGTTTGGCAAGTTTGGAGAAAATGCATGAGACGAACGACCAAGCTTGGCCTTCAGAATTAGGTAAATAGTTATGAAGGCAAAATAATGAAAACAAGAAAGAAAGAATGTAGGTTGGTCGCTTGTTCACCAGGTAGGCCAATCAGTCAAAAAGACATAAAGAAAGGCAGGCAGGCAGCAGACGGGTGGACTGATGGACAAACACACAGACCGGTGAGGACAGAATGAAAGAAAAACAGAAAACAGATAAACGGAAGCAAAAAGTATAAGCGGTGAGTACAATGACACATTCAAGCAGTGCAACCACTGGCAGGTCGTTGTCTAGACAGAGGCAGGCTTAGTGCATGGGTGCAGTGCAGGCTGTCGTCGTACATAGCTTTACTAATGACTACACTGTCTGCTCAGGCCTACTCCGCAGTGTGAATTGCCTTGCACTCGCAGGCAGACAGGCAGCCGTAGCTCGGCCAGGAACAAATCGGCAGCGCGCACTCGACAACTCTCCAGCTTTGTCAGGGAACCGTTGCGAAAGCCCAGCTTCTTGCGGAACAGCTGCCACCTGAGGCCGAGGGACTCACGCGGATGAACCGAGGGCCCCAGTGCAGTACCGTCATTGCTGCGACGGCGTCTCCGCGTGCGGGCGTGTGTGCGTGTATGCATGCCTGCTTTCTGACAGGCAGAGAAACGGGGCGAGGAGAGGAGAAGATGCTGATATGGCACGTGGTAGTACCGCTCGTGCATGCTGGAAAGAAAGGTTGCCTGAGTACAGAGAAGTAATGGGTGTGGAAAAGTACATGGGTCGGGTGTGATTCAGGCTACGTTGACGAAAATGGGGGGAAATTCTGGGATGGTAACTCTTTAGTTTGGTAAGGCAGATTGTGAGAAAGTTAAGAAGATTTCGTTTTCTTGTGTTATCGACAAATCTGATGCAGACTAGGAAAAACTTGAAACGGATATTTCGTTCCGGCCCCTCTCCTCATACTCTTCCAAACTTTTTTCTTCTTTCACAACCTTTTCTAATGCGTTATTTCTCAGCATTTTCTTTAAATCTCCCTTTCGCTTGTGTTACGTTCAATCAAATTTCTCCATCCCTCGGAAATAGTACTCCAGAGTTATCTACCCTTTCTGCATGCCGCGGGAGAAAGAATGAGGCTGCACGTGTGTATCGTCACTTCCGGTATGCAGATTAGGCGTGCGGTGAGTGCCTGGCAGGCAGCCGGCCTCCAGGACACACGGCACTCACTCTGAGACTGCCAGGGACTGGCAGCGTGGAAGCACGGCTCTGGTGAGACTGACAACTCGGACGCGATAAGCGTGGCGTGGCCGTCATCTTGTGTACACGGCATATCTGGGCTGATGGAGAGGCTTGCTGCCTGGCTGTTCCCTTGTTGTCATCCATGCGTCTCTCCCTCTAGAGAGGGGAACAAAAGGAACAGCAGTAGCCCAGCTTGCCAAGACAAGAGGGGGGGGGGGGGGGTGTCACTGATCGGAACCATTCATACCCACAATGCGTTGCAGTGCTGCGTCATGTAATGCATACACACATGTACTACAATCATGTACATAGACGTTTTCTGATCAAGCTAGACTCTGCTTAGATTATAGTGACTCAAAGAAAAGGCCATTTCTCGTTTGAGATGCATTAGGGGTCAGCTAATTTTTGCACAATGCAATTTAGATTACGTCATGCACTATCAATCATGCATTTGATGCGAAGGAATTGGGTTAGGAGTGTATGTTCTTTTCCTTGTACGGTAATACTACACGAACAAGGGAACATCGATTGTGTTAGAAGCTGTGTAGTAACGGGACCGAGATGAGAGAGGCTGGCAACAAACAACACCCATGTAAATTATGCAGGACACCGGAAGTAGCCCAGGGGTTGTGAGTGGAGACGACGCACTGTGTGATGGAGTACACGTCATTTCCATGTTGACCCCATGCTTCTGTCGTACGTTCTTAGAGCTCTCTCTCTCTCTCTCTCTCTCTCTCTCTCTCTCTCTCACACACACACACACACACACACACGCACATCCAGGCAAAATGACATACGTGCAAGCAAGCGCACGCACACTCACGCGCACATACGCACACACTCAAAAACTGTTAATCAAGATTGTTCATGCAAGCGTGTGTTAGTGCTATTTTCACGACTGCACGAGAACTCTCATTAAAAAATAATGTCTTCGAAGGAAGTCCCTTTCTGTCGATGTACGACATCTAAACGATATGTCTTCGCGGAGTACACGAATGTTTTCCCTTGGTCTCACTAATGTGCCAAACATCACAATTATAACTAATTGTCAGCTATGGAGAAAGTGGTAAGTTTTTGAAAGAATACGAATCGCAATCAATTACAATAGGACATGTGGAGATGTAACAATTATTTCAGCGTATTTTGATGAGAGAAAATTATGTGCGACGAAGTATAGAAGCCGCTGCTAGTGGAATGAAAAAATATAAAATCGTGAGTCGAACAGTTGCAATGACTGGTAGCTTTTCCCTTGTTTACATTCTGTCTGTGACAAAGAATTGCAACTGTCCGCTTTGAGATTGATTCTTCTGTGTGTTTATCTCTAGTCTTTGTTCTTTAGTTATTTTACTGATTCGATTACCAACTGTAAAATCTAGATGGATCCGATTATAACGTGTCTTGAATTTTTTGACAAACATTACTTAAAATAATCCGAATATATTACTCAAGAACAGGAAAAAACCTGACATTTTCAGCGGATAATATTAATCCCATTCATCGAGATCTTGTTTTTATTTTGCATACATCTATATACTCTATACCTACTTATATATCGTCTTGTGGGACAGAAGATAAATACAAATCTGTGAACTGGATCCCATTTCATCCATGCAATGACAACTCCTAACAGCCAGGGTGTGCAGACACCCCAGATGGTTCGATCAGTCCCACATTGTATGTGCGTCTGCCACTGTGGTCCATTTCTTCCTCCTGCCCTGCTGCTTGCTCGTGCCAGTTCCCCATGGTATGAATTAGTCAGAGCAATTGGGGCCTTTCAGCCTTGGACTGTGCCAGTGACTGATGTCAACCGTTATTGGTACGAGTCACTACGCCCTTCACTAGTGCAGAATCAATGGACTGTGTTGCTACATCCATCACAGTGCTCGACTAGGCGCACCACCCCCTCCCCTCCCCCTTCCACCGTTAGTGCATGCCACGGATCCGCAGACAGAAATTCCTACAGAGAAAGTCACAGCCAACGGTTCATTTGTCAACCACGGCCTGTCGACCCAGTGGAGGTGACGGCCGTCTGGTGGTGGGGTGGGGGGCGGGTACCCTGTTGAGCCCACCCAATACGCCGGACTGGAATTGGCTGGAGTGGGCGGGCTAAGCCGCTCGTTTGTAAGGTATTTGAGGAGCTAAACGGGGGTTTCATGAAGTGGTGCTGATTTAGGGGTGCACGTCTGAATGGAGTTCAGTTCATTATGTAAGCATAAAGCCAGGCTCCCCCGAGGAGCGCCCAGGGTGCAGACCCGCGCGAGTGAAATATGTTGTGTCAGTCTGCGTGATGTGGGTCCCCCGCCGTCGTCATGCCGTAGTCATCTACTAAAACCAGCGTCCGACTCTCTACTTTGATACTTTGACACTCGCACGCATGGCTGTGATGGAGCTGATGAATGCTCGAGGAGTATGTTCTCTCCTTCATTTCACTGTCAGTTATTAAATCTAGAATATATGATTGAAGTTGAATCGTTGTGAAACATTTGCTTTTACTCTGTGTTGTCTGCCGGTTTGATTGTGTGTTTTCTTTCCTCATCATTTAAATATAGGCAATGGTTGTTGTTGAAACGATGATAATCACGCTGATTGTCGTAAAATAACATATTCTGTACGAGAATGGTGTTGACAAAAATGCCCTTGAAAAATGTATTGGGAAATGTAATCTTTTTTATCTTAGACGGCATATTTCGGTGTGAAATTCCATGTGAATATTTCTCTAGGGTGTTGAAATACACACGGAGATATATTGACAAACGTGGGCGTTCATAATTAAAAAGAAATAAACGTTGACATAACTGAGAGAGAGAGAGAGAGAGAGAGAGAGAGAGAGAGAGAGAGGGGGGGGGGGGCGGGATGCCCTGGTTACGAGGCCAATGAGGAGTGGCAGGTAGAAGCGGTGCCCCCCACATGGCAGCTGTCCCTTTCGCCCCGCCCCGCCCCCCCCCCCCCCATCCCCCCCAGTCTGCCTCGGCTCTGCAAGATTGGCACCGGCGTCCTGCTGGCCATGGTCATGGCGGCCTGTCTTGGGAGACTGCCTTTGGAATCCGCTGGAGCTGGTTTTGTTTAGAAAGGCATGTGCATTTATCGATTTGTCATGTAACTTTCTTTTCCTCAACCCTTTGTTGGATTTTCGCCGAAGTCCTTTTTGAGATTCTGAATGCCTGTCTTCGGGGAACTTCCGTCAAGAAAAGCAAATTTGTTGATGAATCATGTAGGGGAAAAATCCTAGATCTGTTCCGGAATTTTCGCCCGTGTTCTGTCTGAGACTGTAAGCTCGTTCTTTTGGAACATTCTTCAAGATTAGCAACTGCTTGGATGGGGTGATACCCTTTTACGAGTTCTGCTGGTGATGCCATTTTGGGTTCACCCGTTTTAAAGCCCTGCTGTCTTTACTAAACTTTGTTTTAAAAAATGTGCCATTGTGTACGCTTAGAACTCTCAGCCATTCCTTGACAGAGCATGAACATATTTATTATAGAAAAATATTTATCTCTGATTTGACGATTAAAACAGCAGGCGAAACGGTAGATACGCAGTTTTATTGTTTACGTGATAGTTGGTTTACATGAAATGTGAAAACGAAGGGCAAGTAAGTTTAAGCACGAAAATAAAGACGAAAAGTTGAAGGCAAGGTTCATATTTTTGTCTATCTCATAGACAAGAATACACTATTTAAAAACACAGCTGCTATCTAAACTATGCTTTGATCTGTTCGACCTGTGCCGGAGCTACGGCGGTTGTTGCATATATTATGTGAGCCTATTAATACCTCTCCTTCTCCTTTAGAATGAATCCAGATAAAAGCGTAACTTTAAAGTAGAATAAAGGAACAGCAAAACTCCAGCATGGGTGACGTTGCTCTTCAGAAACGGCGATAAACATTCCTCAAGATGCCTTGGTCCGAACGAAGGAATGCGTTGATGCAGCTCCGCCAGAGAGCAAGTAACTAAATTTTCTAAGTACACAAACATTCGTGGTTTAGTGATAGAAATCAACTATGCGTAATAAAACCCACATACATTTCAGCAAGTTCACATACTAACGTGCATACACATTCAGTACACGCACGCAAGCGAGCAGGAACACTGGAACGCCTAAAAGAGCGTGCGTATGGATATAAGCAAGTATAAATAATTATGCAGTTGCCCACACTCCAGAGAACTCGCACCCACCCACCTCTCTCTCTCTCTCTCTCTCTCTCTCTCTCTCTCTCTCTCTCTCTCTCTCTCTCTCTTTCTTTCTTTCTCTCTCTCTCTATCCCCTCACACACACACACACACACACACACACACACTTACACACACACCACACTTACACACACACACACACACACACACACACACACACACACAAATACATACACCCAGGCACAGAGGCACACACACAGAGACAGACATGCATACGCGCGCGCGCACACACACAAACACACACGTGCGCGCGAGCACACACACACACACACACGCACGCACGCACACACACACGTACGAAAACTCCCCGCAAACGCAGACTTGTGGCACTCCCAGATAGTGTCAGGACAAGCAAAGATGGCTGTTGAAGGAGGAAGAGGAGCATGAGGATGGGTAGGGTGGGGAAACAGAGGGATCGGGGGTGGGGAGGGAGGGGCTGGAGGGGTCAGGCTGGCGGCGGGGACAGGGCAACACGGGCAGGAGGGGCGGGCGGACAGGAGTTTATGGCGACGCCATCCATCATGGCCGTCAGGAAGTAGGGAGCGCTGCTGGCAGGCCAGGTCTGACGTCCGCCATTGTTGGAATCGTGACGTCCTGATTGACGCGCTCACGTCACAATTCGCTGCCACATACCTCTCTGGTTCGTTTTTCTCTATTTCTATCCACACCCCCACACCCTACCTCCTTGTCCTCCTATCTTATACATGCTGGTCGTGCTTGGCCAGAACTTTTCCTGCCCTGGGGAGAGGCACTGGTCAGGCCTGAGGGTTTTTCCCAAAATGGCCGCCGATGACGTCACATTTCCGGACAGGGTCCGCCTCAGCCAGTTCGTCCTGCCGGTCGTGACCATTTTGGTTTGAACGGAAACAACCTTCTCTGTCCGTGGGCAGATGAGTGGGGATGGGAGAAGTTTTGGGATAGGGGAAATTGATGACTGTTGGCTCGCGCGTGTGTGTGTGTGTGTGTGTGTGTGTGTGCGCGCGCGTGCGCGTGTGTGAGAGTGTGTGTGTGTGTGTGTGTGCGCGCGCGCAAGCGTGTGTGTGTGTGTGCGCGCGCGCGCGCGCGTGTGTGTGAGTGGTGCCAGAGAGAGAGAGAGAGAGAGAGAGAGAGAGAGAGAGAGAGAGAGAGAGAGAGAGAGAGAGAGAGATAGTGAGTGTCAGTCGCAAAGAACTTTCGTAAATGTGTAAGCTCTTATGAGTTTCCGCGAATTATTGCCTTCGTTATCGTTGGTTTGAAGGCTCAAGTGTTTTTCGAATGTATTTCACACTAGCTTTCAGCTGCTGAAATGTATTCCTTAAATTGACATTTTAAATTTCAATGTCCCTCTCCCATTTCAACAATAATTGTTGCCGTGATAATGTTGTCTGTTGTTTTCTTTGGACTTGCTGACTCCTTAAAATTCTTTTTGTATCTAACTTTGTTACTTCCACATTGTTTGAAGAAAGCAGATTTTTCGAAGAAAGAGGAAAACATGTCAAAAACGTTATTTTGGCGACTGCCAATGAAATCCGTTTTTGCTGTTTTGAGGCACGACTATCGAGAAGTTAAATCATACCTTGTTTTATGAGTCGTCCATGATAAATGAGAAACTAAATATTTATGGCAACGAAAGAAGACCATGAAGAAACAAGGCGACCCATCAAATACACATTAACCATCACTAAACTCTCTCTCTCTCTCTCTCTCTCTCTCTCTCTCTCTCTCTCTCTCTCTCTCTCTCTCTCTCTCTCTCTCTCTCTCTCTCCTCTCTCCTCTCTCTCTCTCTCCCTCTCTCCTCTCTCTCTCTCTCGCTCTCTCTCGCTCTCTCTCTCTCTCTCTCTCTCTCTCTCTCTCTCTCTCTCTCTCTCTCTCGTATTGAGTTTATTTATGAATGTATCCACTGCGTGATTGAGATAAAATAAGAAAAGCCTGGTGTCTTCATTTGTACGGATTTCTTTGGACTTTGAGTCGTTTGATTTTTGTAAGTAAAACTTTTACCGCTTTGTCGACAAATTGACTCTTTAACTGAGATGCTCAATACAAAAGTTACCAAAATGTATTCTTATGCAATATTGAGGTACATAACATAGGCAGGTAAGATTACAGCTGTGGTTCACTCATGGTTCATGAAGACCTGGTTGATCTAAGTTTGCATTTTATCAATTTTATCAGTGTATGGAAACTATGTATCTGATAAAATTTTAAACATTTTTTGGCATTGCTTTTCTGATTGAATTACAGCAAGTATAACGTTTTGTGCTGTGTGTTTTTGTGCCTATACTTGTGATTCAGGCGCGTACATTATCAATCATTACTTAAGTTCACCTATACTAAGCATGCTTGTGATTTGAGATATTTTTTTAATTCGATAGGTATTAAAGGTGTAGGTTTTTGCTAGATCAGAAATATGCGGGAAGCAATATTAATAAATGTTAAGTCAGACAAAAAAAGAAATACTCGTTCTAATGAAATTTGCGATCATTTCATCTCAAAATCTGCTGCACCGAATTTGACTCTTGGCAAGTTCAAAACGCCCATCGGTCATTTCAACAGCTATAAATACATCTCATCAACATTGCTTCCCGCTACTCCCTCTGCCCTGGGGACAAGGTCCCAGAGGATGACGAAAAGCTCTGGTTCACCCCCCACCCCACCCCACCCACCCCTTCCAAACTTTCCTCCCTCTTCCAGCTCCTTCCCTCCAGCCTCCCCCCCCCCCCCCTCCTTCCCAACCTTCCCTCCCCGAGGAGTGACAGGTCGCGACAGCTGGGGGACAGGACGAAGCGCCTCACGGGTGACAACTCTGTTCAGGGTTTGTTGATGTTCACTTGTCGCCACGTCACCTCCAACTTGGCGCTGCCTGCCCCTGAAGACCGGGGTCACCTCCCCGAGAGCACCGCGTCTGCAGCTCTTGAAGTGTCCCTGCCAAACGCGCACTTGGATCCAAATTTTTATCCAAACAGTCGCGGTGTTGATGGTCTGCTCCGCCGTTCCTGGCAATGCGTAATCTTCATCAAAATAACACCGTTGTTGATGCTTTCGACTCCCCTCACTGAGGAATCACATTTTGGAACGAGATTTTTTGGAGTTGCTCCAATGAAACCCCGTGTTGATGTTTTTCCCTTCCCTGCTTTCGATGCGCACTCTGGGGTTTTGAAATCAAATTTCTATCGGTGAACCGTTTCTTCCATTTGGACGCTTTCGTCCATTTTCTTGCGCCTCGCCAGGCGTGGCTGCGTAAATTTTTACCGCATCTGCCTCACGCACGGAGGTGAGGTGTCGCCTGAACTGGGGTTGAGATCACTGGCTGTCGCTTTGCATTGTCAAGTCGTATTCATTACTGGGCAAGGGATGTTGTCGCCTGTCAATTATCCCCCAAATGTGTCTCGTCGACACGAGTCGCCATGGAGAAGGATGCACAGCTAGACTCGTCACCGGTATTAATTTGTTTGCGTAATTGTCACAGGGGGACGGAGTGAGCGTGCGCCTGCACTTTGCCGGAACATTGGCGCCTGCCAGGAGAGTTGCCTCCCCTTTGACTCATCTCGTCCGCTACGGGATCCCCCGAGAAAGTTTCCTTGGCCACACGCGGCCATGACAGTTGGGTTGATGGAGAGAAAAAACAAACAATCCAAGCCTCCTGAGTATCTGGTGCTCAAGCCGGAGCCGAAAAGCTTCCCGGTCTTGGGTGTAATTGACAACAGTTATACAACGGGCGCACGCGGGAATGAATATGAACGAAAGATTAATTCGGCGCGGCAATTCTCCTGACTAATTCCCCGGTCCCTTCAGAGACAAAGATGGCGTGTTTGCCCAAATCTCTCGCCCATTCTCGTCTCCTCCTCCGCCTTTGCTCTTTGGCGCAAGTCTCAGACACAATTTTATTCCTTGGCGACCACGTGGCTTACAAACTGTTTTACTCGCCCGAAAAGGACCGGTGGAGTAGTTGCAACAACATCATTACGGCGACTGGGCCAGTGAAGAGGGTGGGAGACATTATAGCAGACGAGCCCACCTTCGTATCGCTGTTGGTCGAGATGTTTGCCGCGCTCGCCGTGAGGAAACGAGTTTCTTGCGACCGTTCATCTGGCTATCGTTGGATTTTTTGTGGGCGGCGCCCGGGCTATTATCGCTCATTGTCAGCCGAGTGGCAACCCTCTCACCCCCTCCCACCCGCCACGCCGTGCTCGGGTGGTCTCCCTTTGTTTGGGGGCACACGCCCGGAGTTGTCGCCCTTGGGGGAACTCTGCAGGGTGGGGTCACTCCAACTCCGGCAGTGAGAAACCCGGATTACAGACACATAGAGAGCTGAGAAGTGAATCATGAATGTTGAGGGAGAAATAGCCCTCTAAATTGTCATCGTTATAACAATAGATGCATATAGCGATTCTGCATTCTGTTTTGTTTCGTTATTATACCAATGACGAAAAGAGCGCATGCGTTGATGTAAATATATAATATTTGGATATGTCTATTCCAGAGCTGTTCTGTATTTGGGCATGAATTTACAGTAAGAAAAGTTCGGGTAAATGTAGTGGTAGTAGAAGTAGCAGTAGTTAACGACGCATCGGGATGAGGCATCGCTTGACACTTGACTGCCGCGATAATTGAGCCACTTGTTCATTGTTTTTTATGTCATGGGATCCCTCATTTAGGTCAGTTTTACATGCGAAGGAAAAATGTACGTCGTAGGATTGCATAGTACGTCATCATCTTCGTTGCCGTTCACTCTCGCCGCTGGAGTTCTAGCGCCTCTTGCCTTCCTTGACTTCAGCGTTCCCCAAACCTGTCAGTCTTGTCTTCTCTGTCGTCCCTGCATGTGCATCTGTCTTTCCGTCCGTCCGCCTGCCCGGTCGTCAGTCCATCTGAGTGAGTGTGTGTGTGTGTGTGTGTGTGTGTGTGTGTGTGTGTGTGTGTGTGTGTGTGTGTGTGTACGCGCGCGCGTTCGTATTGGTTTTATCTCACTCCCTTGTATCTCCTTCTTTCGTCATTTCCGTTTGCCTATCTTTACTGTTGTTCCCAAGTCTTTAACCCTTCTCCTTTGCGTTACTCTCTCTCTCTCTCTCTCTCTCTCTCTCTCTCTCTCTCTCCCTCTTAATCTGCTCTTCTTTTAAAACCTTTTTCTTCTTTCTCTTCCCGATAAGGTTGTCCTTTTTTCTCCTTCTCTCTCTCGATGTTCCTGTCTTTCTCTCCTCGCTCTCTCAACTGTTTTACCTTCTCTGCCCACTATCTGTTCATCATTACCTTGTCCTTTCGTGTCCCATTTCATGCCAACTTCCTTATGTCGATTGACTTTCTTGCCGCTTTGTGTGAACACCACGACTGCCGCGAATGTGACGTTAGCAATGTCTCGGTCACACGGTGGTGTTCGGGCGGCTCAAGTTTTCCCGTTTTAGTGCATTTGTCTCACGCAAGCGTTGGATTCTACGAATTTGGTTTCATGAAGCTTGTGTTGTCAAGCTGAAAACGATGTGTTCCGAACTGAATTGTGTTTTAGGTGTCCGTCACTGCAATAAGTAGCGCATCTCTGACAGAAACGCATCGTACGGGTAGGAAGGAAACTGGGTGCTTGTTCTGTAATTGTTGGGTCTCTTGCCCGAAGGAAGTGACCTGAATATGAGAGAGAGAGAGAGAGAGAGAGAGAGAGAGAGAGAGAGAGAGAGAGAGAGAGAGAGAGAGAGAGAGAGTGCCTGCATGAAAGTCGTCACATGTTAGAGCATGAATTTCTGTACACATCAACTATATACATGTACTTAACCCGCTACTACGTGTGCGGTAGCTTTTGAAAACCTCCTTGACTGGTCTTTGTAATGCAAAGAAGTCAAATTTTCATCTGCCGACCTCGTTCCCTTCTTGAAGGCAGCGGCCTTCTGTATTAACGCCTTGTGGCCGGTGAGTGACAGGTTGGCCTCTTGCTTTCTCTTCATTTCTGTGCCAGCTGTTTGGAGGCAAATACTGCAGGTTTCTGGGCACCGTCTTTCGACTGTCGTTGCCTGGGCCTTAAGACTCCACCTCGGGGGAGATGTTTTTTCTCCTGCCTCTTTGACTTCTTCCTGAAGCTAAGCCTGGATGAGTCTTGGGCTGAAGTGGCACCAGTGTCAATAATGATGGTGACCGGTCTCTGAAGGCCTGGAAAGCTTTTTCAATGCCATAATCCCCTCCTCAGTTTTGCCACCGTCTGTCGACTTGACGGTTTTCGAATTGCAATCCACGTCGTCTGAAAAATCCATGTCTGCTGTTTTTCCTTCCATCAAAATATTTGCTGTCGCGCATGCGAACTGATTGTCACAAAGCTGTGAAAATGCGTTTATGATAGAAGCGCATTTCGGATCAGTAATGTGTTGCGGTTGTTCATATGAACTTTCCTTGGAAATGGGGTTTCCTTCCGTGTCTTTCTCTTTTCAAACATTCCATTCCTCGCCTTGCACGGAAACAAAGCTTAATAAAGACGGACAGCTGATATTCGATATCATAAATACATTTTGTACCAATATATTAAGAAGTGCTCCTCTTTAAAATTCCATTTAATACTATTACAATTTTTGACTCACATGCGAAGCAAAAGTGAGTCTATGTACTGAGCCGTGTCGTCCGTCCGTCCGGGCGGGCGTCCGTCCGTCCGGGCGGGCGTCCGTCCGTAAAAAACTTAAACGTTGGATTTTTCTCGGAGACTATTAAGTCTATCAACACCAAATGTGGCATGATGGTGTATGATGACAAGGCCTCAAAAAACATACATAGTGACTTGACCTTGCTTCAAGGTCAAGGTCACAGGAGCCATAAATGTGGTCTAAAAAACAGCCATTTTTCACATTTTCCCCAATTTTCTCCCACGTTATTGAGAATGGCAACCTTAGCTACCAGTGGTATATAGGTCAAAGCAAGCCCTATCTTTTGATACCAGTTTGGTTGACCTTGCTTCAAGGTCAAGGTCACAGGAGCTCTTCAAAGTTGGATTGTATACATATTTTGAAGTGACCTTGACCCTGAACTATGGAAGATAACTGTTTTCAAACTTAATAATTATGTGGGGCACATGTTTATACTTTCATCATGAGACACATTTGGTCACATATCATCAAGGTCAAGGTCACTTTGACCCTTATGAAATGTGACCAAAATGGGGTACCTAGTGAACCACTAAAAGTGACTATATCTCATGGTAGAAAGTGCCAATAAGCACCATTGTGCTTCCTATGTCTTGAATTAACAGCTTTGTGTTGCATGACCTTGGATGACCTTGACCTTGGGTCAAGGTCACATGTATTTTGGTAGGAAAATGTGTAAAGCATTTCTTTGTGTATGATGTCATTGGTAGGTTTAGTTGTTTGACCTTGACCTTGAAGGTCACCTGAAGGTCAAGGTCATATAAAGGTCAAGGTCAAGCATGTGAGTCGTATGGGCTTTGCCCTTCTTGTTTATTCACTGATATGCTGCAGATAAGGGGAAAAATTAATCTATTAAGTATTATGACTTTTTTGACATGTGGCGTGGTTGTAGTCAGTTAACAAAGCATTAACCTACTCCAACCCACCCTTGTTTAAAAAACTTTTTATCGCTATTTTTTGAATCATAAATCTCCCTCAAAATCTTCCATCCGTTTGTTACACCGTACCCTTTTTTAAATACAGAGAAAACAACTGTTATTTAAGCCGTCTGTCTCTTGATGTAACAGTAAAATCCGCTTGCAATGATGCTATTGTGACAGATAATTTTCTGGATTATTTACCTTCGCGTACTCTCTAGCCCTGCAGATGCGGTCGTAAAATGTTTATTTCGGTTTCCCGACATCTGTCAAACGGCCGCTGTGTTGCGGAGTGGTTGTGTCGGCCCTTTGATCTCTAATTGGTCAAGTGTCACTTGAGCCCAATCACGTTTCGATTGTTGTTGTTGTTGTTGTTGTTGTTGTTATTATTGTTGTCGACTCGGTTTGCGCTGCAGTAACCGTCTTTGCATGTGGAGTAGTTATTCGCACTGATGCATCCCATCATGTCTATAACGGCGTGAGGGCCTACTTTTTTGTGTCGGTGATGGTGGTGGTGTTGAATTTGGTGTGGACGTGAAGATAATTGAAGAGTGATTGGAGGACCCACTGACCAGAGGATGAAATATAATGCTAGCACTAACTTAATTGTTGTTACTGGCGATTGTTTTGGTAGTGGAGGAGGACGTGATGAAGGTATTGTGGTTGTGGCGATGGTGGTGATTTATGCGGTTTCGTGATAGTGATTATGCTTTTATTGCAATATGCATACGTGCTGAATGATTAATGTGAAGCGCCTCACTAATACAATGTTGTACCGGCATTTCTTGGGCGTCTCCATGTTTATATGAAGATGTAGACCTAAAAGTGACGTTGTGCTTTCAGGTTTTGGAAAGTGACGCGTAAGCAGCGAATACATTTCTTGGCCGAGTGATTGGTGTATTCTTTGTTTGTCCACCTGCGTTTGCAATACGTGTTTAACGAATAAAGACCTGTAGAGGCAGCGGGAGCATCGTAGCGTAGCACTGAAAAGGAATGTGTCAGATTTTCACCATCGACTCACGGGTGCAGTCAGAAGATCCAAGATAAGCGTTCTGGAAGGGTATTGGCCAAGTCACGGGACTGAAAATGTGCGTCGGCTTGACTCATATTCGTGCGCCTTGCGTTCAGGTGGACGCATAAAGGAAATGACTCCGGGCAATCTTCGATCCGCAAACCAGGGCAGGCTGCCTGGCCAGTCCATCGACAAGGCCTGGTACATCGACCCAGCACACGTCCACTCGCAATCGATCCGGGCGCTAGGCAGGCCTGCCTGAGATCGATACAGACCGATCAGTCTATGATTGATGACTCGAGGCAAGCCGCTTCCAGAATGCAGGACCATTTCGGGCATTCGCCCTCAACCCCGACCCCAGTCGTCTTCTCACCCCTACCCCCCCCCCCCCTGTCCTCCTGCCTACTCCACCCCCACTCTTACCTCCACGACCGTTTCTTGTCCATCTGCCTTCCCTTCCGACTGACCAGCCACCCTGGCAATGTCGTCATGCTGCTCGTATACACTTAGTTTGTGTCGTTGACAAGTCATGGAGGCATAATTATTGTTGGTAAACATTCGAGATAGTCAGAAAACGTAACGCATACACCCTTTACTATTCATATGGTTACGTTTTATCTGTGTGCACTCGACGCAGAAAGCAGCAAAAACCACAGCAAACTTAACATATTTTGTGCATCTTACTTACTTACTTACTTACGCTTTTGACCCCTCCTGGGGCATAGGCCGCAAACAAGGGTTCTCCAACCATCCCGGTCCTGAGCAATCTTTTCCAACTGTCCTCAAGAGTGGCCTGTTCTCTTGACATCGGCGTCCAGGTCTCGGCGCCAACTGTTTCGAGGTCTGCCTATCTTACTCTTTCCTTGCGGGTTCCATGAAAGGGACTGTCTGGTGGTGTTTGAGACCGGTTTGCGTAATGTATTTTTGTGCATGCTATGCATGAATGGCAACAGTGCAAGACAGATTATTCCTATATTACACCAGACCGCCAAAAGTCATTCAGAAATGTGTTACTCAAATCTCTTGCAAAGCTGCAGGAATGGTTGTAAAGGTTTCACGAGTTGAATATTTGTAGGAGAAATACGCTTCATAACAAGAAGGATCGACTCTTTTGAGAGTTCCACAACATTTCATGGCTGCCTCGTCCATAACAGCTTTCCTCTTCATCTAGCAACGGGTACATTTTCTTTGCTGAATGGCATCATAAACGACTGCTGAACTGTTGCGATGACGATCAATCAAAACTAGGGTTGGGATGTACCGTTGTGGGTTTTTTCCTGTTTGATGTCTATGCATTATTGTGTTGGCTGTCTGTCGAGACTTTTCTCAAGCCTCTCTCGATGGATTTTATAGAACTGAGCGTTTGCCATTCTCCGATCTCAGTCAGCCGCACTTCAGCCCTTGCAAGATGAAGTTCCGTTTTCTTCCCCCGCAGCCTTAGCACGCGAGTGTGCGCGCGCGTTGAGCGGTTGTGTATATATACATACTTATATATACCTTGGTGAGTGGGCCGCTGTACGAGCTGAGCGATGTATTTACAAACCCATCGCCGTCTGTTTGTGTTAGACACACTCCTTCTCCCCCGGCAGAGGCTCTGAACCCAACAAGCGCAGCAACGGAAAAGATGGTGGAAAAACTCGACCTCTTCAATTCCTGCTTACATATGGAAGTTATAGAGGCAGGGAGTCTTTGCACTGAATTGATATCGACAGAGCCCTTTGCGCTCGTTCAAAGCGACTCGTAGACTGACCGATTTCCTCGCAGAACTGTAAGTGTTGATGTCTGGAGAAGAGAATCTAATAATACAATGTTTGCGGTTGTTTATGTTTATTGCATACATGCTGTTTCTTGTACTACATTTCCAGCGAGTACGTTGGTATTTACTCCTGCAGACCAGTATTACTGCATACGAGCGCAGAAGTTGACGAATTATGTTGCATAACGTCGGGGCTGCCGTGAATGCTCAGTTTCTTAATGTGCATCGTTGGCTGGATTTTCAAGTGTATAAGACGAGTTTTTGTTTCATTGTGGTTAATACAATCGTAAGTTTTAGTTCCGAAGTTGTGTTTTTAGTAGTTTACAATGTTGTCAACAGTTTCACCTACCAATTCAATAGAAATAAAGATCCATCACATTGGCCAGGTTTCATACTTGGGGAGTAAATGTTATCACTCCTTAGATGGTAAAAGTTACTAGGAGTAACCTCCCGTAGATTAAATACCGACAATGCGTATAACTTGCTTAATTTATTCTGTGAATTTTGCTTTGGTATACTGTTACTCTACTTGTTTGTCTTTTGAAAGTAAGATGATATTCCTCGTTAAATTATTTCTCCCTAGCCTACTCTTTTTCCTTGTGTTCTGCCTCGTGTGTAATCACGTTGTACTAAATGCCTTCTGAGCACTTTACTCATCTGTCATCGAAAAAGCAAGGGCAGTTAACACCATTCTAGTAAACTAGAGATTTCGCCTACCGGCAAAAGTACTGACTACTGACTACTACTGACTCGGGTTTACAGAATGAGTTAACACAAGACGCACTAGGGGCTGGATAAGCAGCAAAGGTCAGGGGTCAAGGCCAGAGGTGATCGATAAAGTGGACGAGACTGCATTAGTTCGAAGTGTCCAGTACGGGACAGGGGAAGGGAGAAAGGGGGGAAGGGGGAAAGGAAGAAAATGAAACAGAGCCAGCATGTGTTGTCGATGGCGTTATGTAAAGATGCAGTGAACTTCATTGACTGCACATGTGTGATAGAATTGTCGTAAAGGAAGAGAAAAAAAAGCACTGAAAGAAATGGAGAAAAGCATGATCAATGGAAATTCAAGGACTATTTGGATTGTAGTGGAGTAGATAGTGTGTGTGTGTGTGTGTGTGTGTGTGTGTGTGTGTGTGTGTGTGTGTGTGTGTGTGCGTGTGTGCGTGTGTGCGTGTATTGGCGCGCGCCTATACAAGTATGTGTCTGCATATACTTGAATGTACGCATGTGTGTGTGTAGTGATAAAGAGGCATAGGAGAGGATTTAATTCACATGACCCTCCCCCCAGAAAAGAAAGACACCCCCCAAAAAAACAACAACAACACAACCCAAAACCCTTATTAAAAATACAGAGAATTAAAAAAAACTTCAAATAGAAGCTAGGAAATAGGAAGTGATATAGAAGCGATGTAGGAAAGACATGAGTGTCATGATGGGGAGGAAACAGGAAGAGCAGCAGCAGCTGAAGCAGCAAGGACAAGACCCTCAGCACAGCACAGGACAGGACAGGGCAGGAAGAGAGGGAAAAGGGAAGACGGACAGAGGACAGGAAGAGGGCCAAGGAGCGAGGGGGAGGGGCGGGCTTTGAGAGGGAGGGGGAGGGAAAAGACTCATGCAGGGGCCGGGCTTGGCAGGGAGAGAGGGGAAGGTGGGGGGGGGGGGGGGGGGGGCGGTCAATAGCGGAGGGAGAGAGCGGGGAGTGGGGGAATGGAATTATCCCTAACGAGGCGTCATTATCTTGGACGCGGCACCGCGCCCAGACAGCCTCCTGCTCAAGCGCGCCTCCATTTCTAAGCATAATAGGCCAAGACTTCAATCATTTTCCTAAATTTCTTTCAATTTTTTGCTCCTCGTTTCGTTTGGGATTTGGAGCGGGAAAAATCTCATTCATATTTGCGGGCGTATCGCTGGCTGCCACGTGGCGGGCATTTGTGCGCGGAGAGCGGAAGAGGATTCCTTTATCGCCCAGGAGACAAGACCAGACAATTTCAATTTTTTAAGATACTCGTCATCCCCCCTCGCGCCTCGCCCCCTTGGAGGAAGACGCCTCCTTTTCTCGTCCCCGCCACAAAGACAACATCTTAATTAATGATTACGACGCGAGGAACGGATCGATACTGGCAGGCGAGAGCTAATTCACAGACCCAGAACTTTTTTACCCCGCCATCTTCTGTCCACGGTGGGAAGAGTCCAGATATCGGCACCTCCCCTGACGCCTGGAGAAAGGGTCAGTAGGGCTGGTGAGATGGGAGGAGGTTCTCCCTCTGGAAAGGTTTATCGCCCTATTTATCTATATTTCATTACTCCCTGACAGAATGTATTTCAGGATCGGCGCATCATCGACTGGTTTTGAATTGCTTTTCTCAAGTTTTATGCCTAAAGTTAAAGAGGCAAGTGTTTAATATCAAATAGTGCGTGTGAATAGATGAAATGATTGAATAATTTGATTAACACTTTGAGACGGGAACATTTTCAATTAGTGCTGAAACGATGGATAATCATTTTTATTTCTGTTTAAGGGGAAGCAATGCCACTTGCGCTTCCACTACGGCTACCAGGGGTGCATATTATGTTAGCGCATGCGCAGCTGAAGATTATTTGAAACTGCTTTTAAAAACATGAATTACTTAAACCAGGTGATTCTGACGTGTCCATCGGGACAAACGCTATACAAGATAATGTATCGGCTGGGGAATGGAATCGCAGAGAGCTCACCGAGGAAATTGCTCCCACTATCACTTGTCACTCATCAAAATTCAAAATCAACAATGCGCCATAGACGAAGATGAGCACAAACCTTTCTGGGGTGGGCCAGGTGATTTTTGTTAGAAAATCATTCAAATAACCTTAAAACTCCATGGGGAATTTCGAGAGTCTCTCGTCGGCGGCTGCCGGACAGGTTTGGAGGCGCGTCATGGGAGGGAAGCTACAACGAGAGAGCGGCCATTGACAGAGCTTACTGGCTAGAGACAACCAAGGTCGTTAGCAGTACTGTACATTGATTTCACGCCCTCGACGCAGTGACCAGTGCACCGTCGTTGAACTTCGTGGGCCTTTCACAGCCGCGGGCGCATCTTCCACTCTCGAAGGTGACACGCATTAATGTGGGGTCATTTGCGTCAGGCGTTCATTTCAATGACAGCCTTGAGCCCCTCAAGCCAATTGGCAACAATGATGATGGCCCCATAATCACCTGTATGCAGTGGCTATCTGACTTCCCTTCCAGCCCTTCTGGAATTGATAAGGCCCCCCCTAATCAACTGTACGCAATGACTATCTGACTGACCTTCCAGCTCTCCTGGAATGCGTTTCCCACAGCTTTCCTTCTGCCAGTCTTGTTCCTCTTCTCTCTATGTCATTTCTTCTCTATCGTTGCTTGTTTGAATTTCTTCATTCATTCATTTGTTCCCCTCCGCATTTTTGTCTCTTTTGCATGCGCTCACACACACACACACACACACACACACACACACACACACACACACACAGTTGCTCACTACAATTATCTCACTTCCTTTCCCATCCTTAACATCCGCCCTCCACTAAAAACCCTACCCTCCGACCCCGTCCCGCTGTCCCCACCCCAATCCTTCCTTCCTTCTTCCCCATCTAATTTCCTTCCTCTGTGCTTTTACTGCCTGTAACACCTTCCCCCATCTTACCTCCGCACTGAACACCCATCCACCCCAACTCCGCCCCTAACAACACCCTTGCCTTCTCTCGAGGAACGCGCTGTTCAGAGTTAACTCCAAGTCTCCTCTCAATGCCTTTCTCTCGAGGTTTCTGTAGTGCTGGAGTGCAGGTGTCATCATGATAAATGGCGCGGTGATGACCCACACATTAATTGCAGCTTTGGGGTCATTCCTCTTTGAAATAATCAGTGCACGGAAAGCCAATCGGATGACGACACGTAGGCATCCCTGTCACTGCCTAGTACGCTTTGCATGTGCCTGATCGCACTGGAGGGGGCGTGAGAGAGTTAGTTAAGTCTGTGTTGGGGGCAGTGGATACACCTTTGTGGCCTTGTTCTCTTCCTTTACATGTATGACTGAAGCTTGAAGGTTTTTCTGTGACAAGAATAACCTCTACCGTGCTCTGGATTTGCAAATACCTTGGATTTACTACATTCACTGGATTGACTGAAAATAGTGGATTTACAGTTATCACTGGATGTAGAGGCTTTGGGTTTATCACAACACTCATGGAATTCTGAAGTGGTGAGAATGTAGAGGTGAATAAGTTCGACTATGAGAACAACGCCAATTTTTCTTATCACGAGCCTCGTCCTCAACGTGTCCCTGTTCGTCTGTTCGGGTCAAAACTTGACAAGTATCTGACGAGGCAAACGCCCGAGCAGAACTTACGTCAAAGTGGAGAATAAAGATTGCAACCACGGAAAATGGAGAAGGGAGCCATTTTGTGTGTGAATGCCTGTGCTCTTTACCTGCATGTTCATCGATGCACTCGCTTTCATTAGTGCAGGTAGACAGTGTTGAGTCGCGCATTAAGTCGATTATTTGTGCTTTTCTAAATTCTGGGTACTGTTGAACAACAATCTACGAGTTTGGGTCAACATGTGACTAAAATAGAAATCAGGCGTAAGATTCATAGAACAGAGGGTGCTGACAATTATTTGAACGAATAACATTTACAAAACAAATTTTTTTGCGATCGCAATCACTATCCAATAAGAGTAGGAACACACGTGGAGAGCACATGCAAGCGCAAGACTGGCTGGCTATTGTGACATAACTCATTACAAAATGCATCAAAGTGCGAAAAAGTATTCATAGTTTTAAAAGCTCCCAGCGTGTGGCGAAGTTTCTGCAATAAAGATCACGTACGTCACCAAAGACTTGTCAGTGTCGATATTGAGTGAGGTCGCCAGTCTGATCGAACTCCATGCGCGGTTAGAGGATAAAGAGTGGGGGGAGAGAGAGAGAGAGAGAGAGAGAGAGAGAGAGAGAGAGAGAGAGAGATGCTAACTGCTATCTGCAGCCAGACTCGGCACACACGATGATGGACGATGTGTCATGTAACCCACGTCCCCGGGGTCAGAGTCTTTCCGACCCAGTCTCTCTCTCTCTCCCGCACCCCCCCCCCCCCTGGATATTACCACTTTCCCCCATCCCTACCACTAACACCCCTCAGTGCTTGCCCATTGTACCATGAACACTCTTCTTTCCCTTTTCTCCCCCTCCTCACCATCCACCATCCCCTCCTTCGCAATCCCCACCTCCAACCCCGTCCTTTTTTTCTTCTTTCTTGCTTTTCGTTTTCCTTCACAGACCCTTATGGAGTTCAATGACTTTCTTCACTTTATCTCGTCCTCTTGCTTCTTACGTGTCGTTCCAGACCCTGTGGATGTGCTATGTTCCACATTCAGTAGTACTTTGAGTACGGCGAATTCTCGCGCACAGTTCTGTTTCAAAGACGTAGAGAGGAAAATTGGATCGGTGCCCTTAATACTAACTACCACAGCGCCACGGTTCTTTCAAAAAGGCTTTCGGCTTGGAAAACCATGCCCAGACCTTTTGATTCGATGAGGCTTGGTAACCTCGTGCAGATTCCCTGAGGTACCATTAAAGACAAAACGTCACAAAATCCTTGTAGAGAATCCAGTCACGGTTGCAAAGTTCGACGTCTGAAGTCCCCTTTCTTACCTCAGCAGGGTTTCCAGGCTTTGTGAATTTGTGGAGAAAGTGTGACAAATTTGGAACCGGGTTGGATGACCAAGATCAGCCTCCAATGTGTTCCTAGTATTAGTTTTCTTGCACCGATTGTGCCGCATTCCCTTGGACGTATCGATTTTGTTGAATTCATCAGAAACTCGCTGCAGAAATAAAATTATCTTTATTGCGGATTTGTTTCACGCTAAAGTGCACGGAGATGTGACGAGACTGATGTATGATTTCATACATGAAACGTGACGGCGAAAAATTTCACTTTGACTGAAAAAGTTTACGAAAATGTATGTCCATGACATCTAGGTCTACAGAGAAGTGAATGTCACGATTCTGTACCCGAAAACTCCTGTCGAACACTGTAACTGCGAATGCAAATCTAGAGATCCGTCCAAACGTACCTGTCCTTTTTTTTTGGTGGTCGCAGTCGTCGGAGGGACGTGGTCGCATAAATCCCAAGCTGGCACAGGAAGCTAAAGAAGTCGACACTTGGAGCTTTCCCCCCCGTCATCTTGCTGTCTGTCGCTCCATTTCTTCGAGTTTCCGCCCTGCAGCAGGTGGAAGCTTGAAACTGACGGACGGTACGACATATTCCTTCATATAACTTTCCCTACTTTGCCCGAGTCCGAGAGAGAACATGATGACAATTGCGACGTGGCTCCTTGTTCTCAGCCACGAGCAGTGCCTCGGGCAGAGGGTTAGCTCAATGGGCGGAGTCCCACCAAGTACTTCTCAATGACCAGTGAAAACTACCACGCCTTCCAGTCAGTTTATGGAAGATACGGTAATGAGTGGACATCAAGAAGTAATTCCCCCGGGATAAGTGGGCCGAAGCGGGGGAGGGGGGTAGAGAAAGAAGCAAAGGGGGGCTGGGAGTGGGGGCTGGAGGTACAGAAGGGGGCCTTGTTGGAGTAGGGGAGGGAGTACTCTCCAATTTGAACAAAGAGGTAGGAGCACCATTGGACTGTTGGGAGGGATCTACCAGTCTTGGCTTGTAATACCTGCGTTCAGTCTTCGTCAAGTGTCAGTCGTGTCACTAGCTTCAAGCGGAAGGTTGTGCGCGAAGGTAGGCGTAAAAATAAGGTTTTTTGTTACCTTTCTAGCTCGTATTCGAGAATCTCTATTTTCCTGTGTTGATAGCATTTTTGCCTTGTAAAACTGTTGTTGTTTAATTAACTATTTGTTGCTTTTGTGCAAACTGCATGTGAGTGAAAATTCGAGTTTTTCTCAGACAAAAGCTCGACGCATGCTTGGACTGAGAGGATACGTTACGGATATTTCCAGTCTTTGGATTTAAAACGTTAAAATAAGGTTTAACAGCATAATGAGCGTTTGATATCAATTGATTTAACTTGGCCATTCTTGACAAAAACAAGTTGGTACAGACATAATCTATTTATCCCTCTGTCGCAGGGCATGCTACTTCAAATGATGTTGCAGAACCAAACTTTTTTAAAATAATTTTTCAATGACAAACAAATGTTATGTTTTGCGATATGTAGGCATGGAAAAGTGACAATTATATTTGTCAGGTTTCCAACTGACCTTTTTCTCTGTGGCAACCGTGGTGGTGGAGATTTTGGAGCTAAATGAGAAGAAAATAGACCTACCTATCTTGTTAGTGATGGCTATTTTCCCCAAAATTGCTCTGACCAAATATCTATTCATACACATTCAAGACAAAAAATATAATTGTTAATATATCTGCTGAACTGAACTGTATTTATTTTAAAGGATGAATGATGAATTGTGT
>JAWQFJ010001430.1:716903-725643 GCA_034096865.1 Theodoxus fluviatilis
CTGTCATCCTCTGGCCACCCTCTCCACAGACAAGGGCGACAGACGGCACTGTCTGGCTTGGCAGGTTACACGAGTCTCGGTCTTTCAGAGAGAGAGAGAGAGAGAGAGAGAGAGAGAGAGAGAGAGAGTTCTATAGTGGTTAAACGAGTAAAAATTGTTCATAAACAGCTGTCACACCCGTCCTATAACATTTTCCTTCTCTCATCGGAAAAGCGGTTTTGATAGTCTATTGTAACACGGACAGGCCTGCTTACTAATGTGTAGCTTTTTTCATGAACGAAACCAAAACAATCTAACAGAAAACAAACTCCACATAAATAATCAATCCCGAAATGATCACCAAACGCTTCAAAGATGCCTTCTTATTACCTTCGCCAAAGAAGTTATGTCATACCCTCGGTTTGTTTATTAGCTAGCAAAATAACTACACAGTTCAAAACGGATCTAATTTAGGCGACGATCAGGGTTTCTTCACCCACGGAAGAACCCAGTAAATTTTGGAGGTGATCTGTTATCTTGTTTTGGAAGTATGATCAAACAGAGAAATCTTATCGCAAATCCCGATGTTGATGACGTCAAACTATTGAACATCGTCGAATGCGATCGACACTCAGAAATCGCTTTCAGTCACTAAAATGAACTGAAATGACAACGGAAGAGAACGTGTGGCTTCCTTGGTGGGGGTCTGCACTCTTAGAGAGCTCTGGAGTCGTCAGTCATGTATCTATTTCTTTTTGCACATTGATTTTTGAGTAATTTGCATTACTCTTTTATACCAATTTTGTTGTAAGCTATCGTGTCAGGCGCTCCAAAGACCATTTCAAGTTGGGCGTAGATGTGAACTGGGGAAGGAAAGGGAGGTGGGGTGGAAGATCGTAAGTAACCTTCCTGTGACGGACAGATCCGTGCCGTTGCTGCTAAGCCTGCCCTTGCCTACGAGGTAGCTTTGGATTAGGGAGGGAGGGGTGGGGTGGGGTGGGGTGGGGTGGGGTGCGGCGAGACCAAGAGCTGCTCTGGGTGGAGCAGATGTCGAGCTGAAGGGGGGTTGTGACCCGGGGATTTTCAGGTAAATGGCTGCTGCTAGTAGAGGGAGAGCCATGGCGTGCTCTTGCTTTCCCGGTCTTGCGTAAATCTTCCGGAAGTGGCATGCTGGGAAAGTCATCTCCATCACAGAGGAGCAAATCCACTCTCTACCTGATTTACTCTCCGCGCTGGAGTGCCGTGGGCTTTCCGCTGACGAGAGATGCGAGAGGAGAAGCGATTCGGGCTCTATGAGAACGTGTTGTAATTCCACCCTCCGGGGGTCTTTATTGGTTTTACCAGAAAAAATTCCCTCTGTTGGACAAAGACTAGAAGGTTTCTTAGAAAAAGCCTTTTTTTCAAAGGAAAATCAGTAGTTTGTAGAGTTTATTCAAAAACGGTTTCAAACTCAAACTAGACTTAGCCAGTTAGGGCAATAGGTTACCTTTTTTATATTTGCTTTGTTTTTAAAGAACTTAAGAAGTCGGCGTAAAGATTGCCTGGGAAACCCTAGTCGTTTCCGTGATTCTTCCTTTGGAATATTTTCGTCTGGGCACGATATTTTTGGCATCGGTACCGCCTTTGTCCGTACCAATTTTCGTTGGTGCTTTGATCTTTTTGCATCCTTACGTGGAGAGGTAAATATTGCATGTCCATGCTGTGTTCCTTGCACGGGCGGGTTTTTTCCTCTGTGCCTATCGGCTGGCCTGCCATCACTGGGTTCAATAACTTCTCTCCCAGATAATGCGATTGCCTGCGACGGAATTGTGCCACTGCAGAGAAAGAGAGAGGGAGAGCAGCAATCAAAACAAGCCACTGTTGACACAATCGAAAGTGCACAAACACGTCCAGGGTACACAGGTACCACGATTCAAACAGCATCTGACCCAGATCGTGAGAGGAAAAGAAAAAGCTGAAAGAAAAGGAGAGGCGAGGGGGAGAGAGAGTGAGGAAAAGAATGCACACGAGTGGGGATGTGGACACACCGATTTTTTTCTCCGCTTTATGAATGGAAGTCGAAAACGGGACAGTGTGTCCACAGTTGTCACAGAGGAAGAGGGAATATATCAATGTGGCGGCTGAGGTTGTAATGGATGGGACAGGAAAATAAATAAGGGGGGATGTGTGTGTGTGTGTGTGTGTGTGTGTGTGTGTGTGTGTGTGTGTGTGTGTGTGAGAGTTACAGAGAGAGAGAGTCAGAGAGAGAGAAAGAGATAGTTAGAGAGAGAGAGTCAGAGAGAGAGAGAGAGTCAGAGAGAGAGTCACAGAGAGAGTCACAGAGAGAGAGAGAGAGTCAGAGAGAGTGAGAGAGAGAGAGAGTCAGAGAGAGAAAGAGAGAGAGTCAGAGAGAGAGAGAGAGTCAGAGAGAGAGAGTCAGAGAGAGAGTCAGAGAGAGAGAGAGAGAGAGAGGAGGAGAGGAGGAGAGAGAGGAGAGAAGAGAGAGAGGAGAGTGAGAGGCAGAGAGAGGAGAGAGAGGTCAGAGAGGAGGAGAGGAGAGGAAGGAGGAGAGAAGAGAGGAGGAGAGAGAGAGAGAGGAGAGAGGAGAAGAGAGGAGAGAGAGGTCAGAGAGAGGAGATAGAGAGAGAGAGAGAGAGAGGAGGAGAGGACGAGAGAGAGGAGAGAGAGAGAGGAGAGGAGAGAGGAGGAGAGAGAGTCAGAGAGGAGAGAGAGAGAGGAGAGGAGAGAGAGGAGAGAAGAGAGAGGAGGAGAGAGAGAGAGGCAGGAGAGGAGAGGAAGAGAGAGAGAGAGGAGACAGAGAGAGAAAGAGAGAGGAGAGAGAGAGAGAGTCGAGAGGAGGAGAGAGAGAGGACGAGAGAGAGAGAGAGAGAGAGGAGGCAGAGAGAGAGAGAGGAGACAGAGAAGAGAGATGAGAGAGGACAGAGAGAGAGAGAGAGAGGAGAGAGAGAGAGAGTCAGAGAAGAGTGAGGAGAGACAGGAGAGAGAGAGAGAGCAGAGAGAGAGAGGAGAGAGACAGACAGACAGGAGAGGAGAGAGGAGAGAGAGAGAGGAGAGAGTACAGAGAGGAAGAGAGGCAGAGAGGAGAGGAGAGAGAGAGGAGAGAGGAGTCAGGAGAGACGAGAGAGAGGAGAGGAGGGAGAGAGAGAGAGAGAGGAGAGAGGAGGAGAGAGAGCAGGAGAGGAGAGAGGAGAAGAGAAGAGAGGAGAGGAGAAGAGAGTGAGAGAGGAGAGAAGAGAGAGAGAGAGAGGATGGAGGAGAGAGAAGAGAGACAGAGAGAGACAGAGAGAGAAGAGAGAGGAGAGGAGAAGAGAGGAGAGAGAGGAGAAGAAGGAGAGAGAGCAGGAGGAGACAGAGGAGAGAGAGGACGAGGAGAGAGGAGCAGAGAGGAGGAGAGAGAAGACGAGGAGAAGAGAGAGGAGGACGAGAGAGAGAGAGTAGAGAGAAGAGGAGAGAGAGGAGAGAAGAGAGAGAGAGGAAGAGCAGACGAGAGAAGGAGGAGAGAGAGAGGAGGAGAGAGAGGAGAGAGAGGAGAGAGAGAGGACGAGAGAGAGAGGAGAGAGAGAGAGGAGGAGAAGAGAGAGAGAAGGAGAGAGGAGAGAAGAGAGGGAAGAGAGACGAGAGAGAAGAGAGAGAGGAGAGTGAGAGAGGGAGAGAAGGAGAGAGAGACGAGGAGAGAGGAGAGAGAAGAGGAGAGGAGAGAGAGAGAGAGGAGAGAGAGAGAGAGAGAGAGTAGAGAGAGTAGAGAAAGAGAGAGGAGAGAGAGAGAGAGAGACGAGAGAGTCAGGAGAGAGAGAGAGGACGAGGAGAGGAGGAGAGGAGAGAGAGAGAGAGGAGAGAGAGATCAGAGAGAGAGCGAGACCGAGAGACGCTAGCGAGAGAGCGAGAGATTCGATGATGCGAGGAGAGCGAGCGAGCGAGAGGTGAGAGCGAGAGGACGGGAGCGGGCGAGGAGTGAGACGATAGAGACGTGAGAGAGAGACCGAGAGGCGAGGAGCGCGCCGAGAGAGAGAAGCGAGAGAGCGACGCGGCGCGCGAGAGAGCGAGCGAGAGCGCGAGAGAGAGAGAGAGAGAGCGGAGTTAGGAGCAGAGCGCGCGAGACCGCCTCGCACCTTTCTCTTTCTCCCCTTCCCTCTCCGACTCGTCAGCCGCTCCCTGAGCGACCGAGCCGCCCCGCGGCCTTAGAGGGGGAGGCCGCCGTGCGCGGAGAGCGATGCCCCAGTATTGACCGACGCCCAGGTAGCAGACACTTTTCCCGGTTTCTTTGTAAGGCGAGAGCGAGAGTAGAGCGAGAGACGTGCGCGGAGAGAGGGAAGTGAAGAGAGAGAGACGTGTAGAGTGGCCCTAATGAGCGAGAGAGAGGAGCTGAACTGAGAGAGAGGAGAGACGACGAGGAGATCGAGAGGAGAGAGTAGAGAGAGAGGAGAGGGAGAGAGAGGACCTGAAGCAGCCGTGTGAGGCAGGCGACTGCCGAGACGGGGACGCCATGAGTGGATGGCAGTAAGGCCCAGACGTCAGGGACATCGATGGTCTCCCATGGAGCCTGGGCAAACACCGCGCCTTTTTTTGGGTACTGAGGGTTTCTGGCTATCCACCCCCTCCCGTCACCGTTTCTCCACCCCCTTCAGCTCGTCCTCCATACCCCTGAAGCCCCTCGTTTTTTCTAGCGACGTATGCCCTGCTCACCTCCTCGGCGGGACCCCCCATCCCACCCCAACCTTCCCCACTCCCCCAACCCCCTTCCTGCTGTCTTCATTTCATTTGTTGATGTTGGATCATCAAATAATATTTTCAACACCTGAAGGTTTGACTGTTATTTCATTCCGTGAATCCCCAGTACAACATTTGGTTATGGTGTCCGTCGGGTCAAGTTTTTCCTTTTTTGCTACATGTTGAGGGAAAACGTGTTAAAATTGCCTTTGCACTTGCGTGAATTTATCAGGGTACATTTTGGGGTCAAGAGACTGTTTCCTAGCGCGACGTTTTTGGTTGCATTCGCCATGTTAACTTCCCTTATGAAACTGCCGTCACTATATGCGCGTTTGAGCACCTTCTATTTATTTCCCCTCGCAGAAGAGGTGCTAGCATCGAAATGATATATGAGGAACATTGTTTCATACATACACATCTAAATGATGAACTAATCTCTGATACCAGAAGTATTTTCGCGCCAGTTATAGTCTCATATCTGTTCATCGTATGACTCGTGTTGTTTATCTCATTGTCTGGTTGCTACCAGGTTTCATATTGCGAGCAAAGTTGACGTGGTTTCTGCTTAATGGGTGTCTGTCTTATCATATGCATGTGCATGTCCTCCGCTCTCTACAACGTGTGTCAGTCTACACGGATACTGAACTCTAACCGTATCGAACAAAATGTATGCCTTGCCCATATACTAAAATGCCGTTTATTTCACTTTTGCCACGTAGTTACAGGGTAAATGAACTGTGATGTACTGTACTGTCCAGTGTGGTCATTTGCCCTTTCCTCCTCACCCACTGCGTGCCACAAGATACACACACAGACACACTACACACACACGTGCAAATACACACGTATGCAGTCACGCACACGCACACTCACAGATACACACACATGCAAACACGCACACACACATACGTGCGCGAGCGCGCACACACACACACACACACACACACAGAAACACTCACACGAATACACACAGACATACGCTCCATAGCACACGGAAGCGCATGCACTTCAAGCAGGCATTACACATTACGCAGACACACACACACAGACAAGCGCGCGAACAGACACACACACATACACACAGACACGCGCGCCGCATGGCGTGCTTATACAATAAAACATCTCTCTCATCTCTGCCTCCGGTAGCTCCTCTAGACCGCTCTCTCACGCTTTCTCTCTCTCATTCTTCTCTCTCTCTCTCTGTCATAACACACACACCCACACACATATACACACACACGCACACAACCATACGGGCACACAGCTCACACGCACATACTACTCTCTCTTTCTCTCTCTCTCGTCGCTGCCTCTGCTCTCACTCACCATCCTCTCCTCAGTCCTCTATCCCCCTCTCTGATCTACACCCTCCTTCGGCGTTCTCTCGTGGTCACCTCCTCTCTCATCTCGTCTCCTCTCTCTCTCTCTCTCCCTCACAAAAACACACACACCACACACCCACACACACACACACACACACACCCACACGACACACATACACACATCATCTCACTGTTGGGGGTCTGTGGACTATTATGTCGCAAATGGAACGCCATATCGGGGGAAAGACGCATGTGGGGTCCGGGCGCGTGTGAAATCCTGGCCTAAGTTATATTTCCGCGTGTCGTGATGCAGGACTGAAAGGATGGGACGTGCCATAGAAGCTCCTACAGTCGACTACGGGGTCAGTTCCAATGTACGTGACTAGATCTGACGCCTATGACCTCCATGGCACACTTTACACAGAGTTGGGGTGATGTATCACAGCTCTGCGTCTATGTCCGCGTTATTATGCAGTGAGGCGCGGCTAGAAAAAGCTATATTCCACTTGCAGAGTAGATCGGCGGGAGGAGAGCGAATGAAACAAACAAACACAAAAACTGATTCGAATTTTTGGAGGAGAGAAGCATGATAGGGTTTGAAGAGGCCTTCTTGCTCTGGAAGCGTTGTTCAAAACCCCACTTAAAATCCCGTGTGTAAAGTGTCTGATTAGGGTTTTAACACACCCCCCACACCACCTTGAGGAAAAAAACGATGTGGGTGGTTGCGGAAATTGTGTTGTTAAGTGTAAGAATGCAAAAAAGATGGATACGTATGTACATGTATATGAACAAGATCGCACGTTTATCTCTCTCAACAGTTTGGAATAATATGTTTTTTCATCACAAATTGTCCTATGGTGTTGAAGTTGCTTGAAAGGGTGATGAGCAGAAATTTTCATTACAGAAAGCAGATCTGTTTCGACTTGAGTTATATTTTAGAACGTTCACAAAGTATATTTTGGCGTATTTGACCAATCACATCTATTACTCCTAGACAATGCCTGTGACACTGTTTTATGTTTTAGTTGTTGGTTTTTTTGCTAACATAAAATAAAACCATTTCCAAATGTGCTGAACAATACACTGCATCTTTGCACAACCGCAACAAACAAGTAGACACAATTACTACAGCTTATGAAAGTCACACGCCCACGGCAAATCTACTGCGGATTCTTAAAATGGTGAAAAACCGCCGCAATTCCCGAACATAGACGTCCGTACATAAGTTGATACACTCGAGTTTGTGAGAAAAATCGTTCAACACTTTAATGTGAGTATGAAAGGCACGTTTAGGTTTGCAGTCTGACTTTTAAAATTGTATTTCGTGACGCCTTTCGTATCATTTAGTATCATTATCATCAGCGCGAATGGATACAGGTGGCAATGACAAACATCCATATCAAACAAAAAAATCCCACTGTTCAACTCAACGCTAAGAAAACTACTTGCGTTATGTTATATGCATTAACTCTTCATTGGAAATGCTGGAGGGCCGTCAATACTATTATTTTTTTAATGTTGGTTACTGCGACGGATCAAACCGTTGTCCTGACATTGTGTTAAATCAGGAACTTTCCTCGTAACACCTCTGTGCACAGGGCTGGGACGGACTTACACGAGGCGAAGCGTGGGCAGACACAGCATGTGTCGCAGCGAAAACATATATTAGCGCAAGTCACAAACACACGCACGCAAATTTGTGAGGATTTGTAATTCAGAAAGGAATTCTCGATGGCATTAAATTTCTACGTCTCATACCATCATTTACGTCGTCCATTAACGCACGCGCTCTGGGACGCCTCCAGAGTGCTAAGAATAGAACAATACCCGGCGTTCCATAATGTGAGTGCAATCGTCTTTTGACCAATACGTCCAATGTCATTCGCACATAGAGGAAATGGCAGGTATGCACGCACGGCGAGCCGCACTTTTCATGTTTTCGCGCTGTGCGCGGTTTGGTTGCATGCGCCCACACGAAAAGACGAAAAAAAAAACACATCATGCTAAATAATGCCTGTTTTGAGATTATCCATAAACACCCAAACCATTAAACAAACTAAAACGGGATCTCTCTCTATCACTTCTCTCCTCCACGCTCGCTCGCTCCGCTTACCGATCGCCGCACACGCGTGATCGAATTGCACCGCACACAAGATGCAATCGTACGCGAGTTACACCCATCAGCTTTCGCCAACAAGCTACTCACGTCAATTCTCACACTCGCCACACTCACTACGCCCACACTCACTCAACACCTCACTCACAATACAATCACTTCACTCACCACTTCACGCAACACACTCAATCAGCTCACCACACTCCAAGCACTTCTCACATTACACACACACACAACCCACACACACAACCCACACACACCCCACAACCCCCCCCCACACACACACACCCCATGCCCCACCAATATCACACACCCCCTGACACGCCCAGACACTCCCACTGACACTCACACATACCAAAACACACAACCACACACACACCCACACACCACACCACACCATGACACTACACCCACCCCACACACACACCGACACACGACACGCAGACACACACCCGCACGCATCACACACGGGCCGGCACTGGAGCCAGTGACCGTCCACCCCAACAAACCGCACAATGAGCTTACAACAATCCTCCGTCTTAGATTCTACACAGCTATGCGGATTTGGAGGAACAGCAGGCACGACTGGACTTCATGCTCTCTTCCCCCCCCCCCC
>JAWQFJ010001431.1:7712-12712 GCA_034096865.1 Theodoxus fluviatilis
ATTATTATTATTGTCCATCAACAGAAGCTGATGCTTACACAATAACTCACTCATGTAGTGAAAGAGGCAGTCACACAAAGATATGACGAATGAAATGTTAACATGCAAACGTTGGAATCGAACTCATGGCGACAGGTACACAGTCACATATATTCTCACCAGAAATCAGGTACAGAAGGAAGTGCAACTAATCACGTGACATTACAACCGTGACTATACCCCCAGTGTGTGTCCTACCTGCCTGCCTTGACAGCTGGACTGCCACACGACGGTAGATGGAATTCCAGGGACGCTGGAAGCGACTCACAAAGGCTTGGAGTTGTGTGCTGGTACTGAGGACTCTGCAACAATCCAGTCGTGTCGCTAACTTTGCATCACCATAGACTGAAGTTGGATGGATGGATGAATGGATGAATTGATGGATGGATGGATGGATGGATGGATGGATGGGAGGACTAAAAAATGAAGTGGCGGAGGGTGGGAGGGAGGGGAGGGAGGGAGTGAAGGAGCAAGGGAGAGAAGGAGCAAGGGAGGGAGCGAGGGAGGAATAGATGGCTGGAAGGGGTGAACAATGAAGGGGGGGGGGGGGGGGCAAAGGGAATGGGGGAGGGGAAGAAGCAACGAGGCGAGGAGAAAAAAGAAATTAAACGTGTATGGCTGATGAGAGGAACTGACAACTGATTATAAATATTGGACCTGTGTGAAAATCGAATTATCATGCAAAGCTTCGCCCGCTGCACACGCCACATCCACTACCAGGAGTATGACAAAAGACGACCAGCTGTTCAGAGGGTCACATGACAGGAAGGAAAGTTTGAGAGTAGTATGGAAGCAGACGATAGCCGTCGAAGCCTCCTCCCTCCTCCCCATTCAGATGAGATCATCATCATCATCATCATCATCATCATCATCATCATCATCATCATCATCATCATCATCATCATCATCATCATCAACATCATCCACTTCTCTCCTCCTCCGCCTCTTCCTTTCTTCTTCTTCCTTCTTCCTTCTTCCTTCTTCCTTCTTCCTTCTTCCTTCTTCCTCCTTCCTTCGTCCTTCTTCCTTCTTCTCCCTCCCTCCCTCCCTCAATCCCTCCCTCCCTCCTTCAATCCCTCCCTCCCTCCCTTCCTTCCTTCCTTCCTCCTCCTCCTCCTCCTCCTCCTCCTCCCTCCTCCTCCTCGTCCTCCTCCTCCTTGTCCTCCTCCTCCTCCTCTTCCTCCTCCTCCTCCTCCTCCTATTCCTCTTCCCTCTTCCTCCTACTTTCTTCTTCTTCCTCCCTCCATCTTCTTCCTCCCCAACCCCTCCTCCTTCTCCCCCTCCTCCCCCTCCTCCTCCTCCTCCTCCTTCTCCTCCTCCTCTCCTCCTCCTCCTCCTCCTCCTCCTCCTCCTCCTCCTCCTCCTCCTCTCTCCTCCTCCTTCCTCCTCCTCTCCTCCTCCTCCTCCTCCTCCTTCTCCTCCTCCTCCTCCTCCTCCTCCTCCTCCTCCTCCTCCTCCTCCTCCTCCTCCTCCTCCTTCATTTTTGTACCGTTTGTAAAAAGGCATTTTTGTGGGTGAATTAGTACATTGTTTCTTGGCGGGGATGGTAGGAGGGAGGAAGGGGCGGGGGAAGGGAGGGATTTGGGGGTGGAGGGGTGGGGGTGGGGGGTGCATGGGGGTGGAGAGGAGGGTGGGGGTGGGGTGAGGTGGGGGTGGAGGGGTGGAGGGGTGGGGGGTCAGTAAGCATTTTACAGGATTACTTTTGATTTTTCCCGAACTGCACTCACAGCTGTTTAACCAGTCTGTGTTGAAGCAACTTCTCCGAAAAAATAAAGCAGTTGAGAATATACCGATTCTCTCCGACTAGGCAAACGAAGAACTTTGAGTAAGTGAGACAGCGGTAGTTAGACGAGGTAATTCACACAGAAAACATTGAATCAGACACCGGTTTTCCAAGTGAAACGTGCTCACATTTATCCCGAAGATGAAATTACTTCCGGGCGAAAAATCACAATAACCTGACGAATTTTCGAATGGACCCTGAAGCAGACATGCGCGCACACACACACACAAGCGCAGGCATGCATTCACACAGTCATACACACCTACACACATACACACACACACACACACACACACGGGTGCATACACACAAGTACATGCATGCATTCACACAGTTATACACACCTACACACATACACACACACACACACACACACACACACACACACACACACACACACACGCATGCACACAAGCGCGCGCAGATGCACAGCAGGACAAGCGAACTGTCAGATTCATGCGTTAGCATGGGATCATTTTTTACTTACTGGAGACGAAGCGCGACTGTATACATGGGTTCCACCTCTTGTCGTATTTCATTTGCTGATCTAAAGGAAGAAAGTCTTATTGCTTTTTAAACGGTGTCCATTTCTGAACAGAATTACATCTTGCTGATTATTTGTGAGACCCACGTAGGTTGAATAGGTCGGTATTTTCAGAGAGGGGTCAACAGGCTGTGTCAGTCAAAATGTTCAAAGTGACGTCACATGTGTACTTTCTTCTCGATGCGTTGCAGCAAGAACACTTTTTCTTTTTTTCTTTTTTTGGGGGGGTGGTGGGGGGTGGGGTGGGGCGCATTTTAAAAAGTTGTTCTCTTCCGATTTTCCTTTTGCAAAATATTGGGCGTCATATGAAAGAACTATGTACTTGACTAAAAAGAGTAATTTCACACTTACTCCTTTAATCAAACTGATTAACAGCTTTTCGAAAAAATAACCTTATTCAAGTCATTCATATGAGTATTGAATAACGTTTTTCTCCAAATCTGCGTTTGTGTTATTTGAGATACACATATAAGACCATTCTTGGTTAATCTAGTTGATACTAGTGGACATATTGTTTATGAACTCTTGACGATGAGTGAAAAAGCTACGTTTCCAGTGAAATATCACCATCAGTGCAGTCCCCTACCTTGCAGCCTGGCCATGGGACTGTCACACCAGGGACTTGGGGCCTCAGGGACACTGGCAGCGTCTAGCACAGCTCTGGAACTATGCACGGCATCAAGACTTCTCTAACAACACCAGAGTCACGCCATGTCCTCTACCAGGCTGTAACCACGAGACTGCACAACTGGTTGCTACCAACAAACGTCACGCAGTTCCAATCAACATCGACTATAAAAATGGCTGACGTGAGCGTTTGCGACCTTGACCCTGGAGACTCCCACTCCACGGAGTGTGCCAGTGCGCAGTCACCAACGGGCTCCACAGGATATATTTCATGCTCACGGGGCACCGGACGCGGTAACCACAACAAACGTCGTTTCTGTACTCAAGGTGTGGGTCCCATGCAGCTGTCTTGCTGTGGGGAGTGGTGGAACGACAAGCCGACACTGTCTTGCTGTGGGGAGTGGTGGAACGACAAGCCGACACTGCCCTGCTGCTCACCAGAGTACGAGGCAGACCCTGCTTTGCAGCGCCTTGCCCTCCGCGAGGACCAGTCTGCACGCCGCCCGTTTTGTCGTGTCTCGGCCACCACAAATACGTCCTACCTACCACTCACGACTTGGCAGGCTTTCTCGAGACGTCAATACCCTTCCCAATCTCTTGTCGACACATTCAGTGGCCACCGAGCAAGAAAGTGAAGACTGAATATCAAGCTGCAACTTACACACGACATTGACGCATAAAGCTAATTTTAATCTAGTGTGGACTGATCCAGTTGTGTTTAGTGTTCCGGTGACGGCTCTGCAGAGAGGCAGAATGAATTCGACCTTTATTGGGAGACTTTGCGTACATGGACCCTTACCAAGTGAGCAGTATTATCGAGCCTGAGACAAAGTTTGAAGTACTTTTCCGTGACTCAAGATATTTTCCTAATTTCAGAGAGAAATATAATCTAGGTGCTCACTCACTCTGTTGAAAAAAGACGCGTGGACAGCTCATTAACAGAGCCAGTAGGATCTCAGAGGGGATACATTCATGGGGTAGCACCGTTCGACTTTTGCGGCTGACGTCATCGACTTGATGATATTAGGGCGCTGGAATAGTCACAACAGCAGGAATTGGGACGTCAATTTCAGTAAGGTGTTTTTTTCCCCCTTTTTCAGTTTCAGTAAGACATGATCAATGTATGGCAGTGATTGTGATTCTGTTAAGAAGTACCAGTACCTTTTCACACTGACAATGGAATTCTCCATCCGTTTATATTTTTTGAGAGATCCTGACATGCATTCCATGAAAGACAAAACTGCATTCTCATAATTCCAATCCGTAGAGAAAAACATTATTTTTGTCCATGTCATTCCACCAACACCCCAGATTCCCCAACCCCCTTCATTTCCCTCGCCTTCCACTGCCACCTTGTACCCCGTTCAGTCATACTTCTGACGAGGACAGCCCGCATTAAAGAAAAAGTTTCCGAATTTGACTTTCCGGCACCTCTTTCGACACATTTGTGCTTTTCCTCCTTTGGTAGAAGAGCTTTTCATCAAGATATGAATTATTTTACCCTGCACCACAAAATAAGTCGATCAACAGCATAAGTCATTTCGAGTAAACAGCGAACAAAGGTAGACTGGGGAAGAAATGTCCATTTTGTAACTTTCACTGTTTTGGCGTGTACATCATTTAACTACGATATGTGATCGTCTTTGATATTGATTCAAGATGAAGTTTTAAAATGGTATCGTGATCAATCGATTAAAAAAATCTAGCCAGACAAAGCGTAGTTGTCGATTTCATACGCAATTCTTTTTAAGGACACGTTATGAGAATATACAGATCTTTAAATGTGCATAACTTCTCCAGTTAAGGCAGAGTGACTGATTGATTGAACTTTGTTTTTCATGGGAAATTGATGAATGAGACACAGCTACCCAACAGTCAGCATTGTGACATTCAGAGATAGAGAGAGAGAGGGGAAGGAGGGGAGAGTGAGTAAGGGAGGGATGGAGGGAGAGAGAGAGAGAGAGAGAGAGAGAGAGAGAGAGAGAGAGAGAGAGAGAGAGATTGAGA
>JAWQFJ010001431.1:22712-48626 GCA_034096865.1 Theodoxus fluviatilis
AAAGGTGTGGAAACTTTGGTCGGACAACACAATGATAAGTAGGATTTGTCGGGTTGGAACCTACACGAACGATGTATTGTAACGCGAGCTTCCGCCTACGTAAATGAAGTGGAGGCTCGCGCGCCTCCGCATATAAACTCTCCACAGGAGAGGTGCGAAAGGCACCGAGGACCGATCGTAAACCCTGATGGTGGATTGGGTCAAGCATCGACAAGTACGACTTGCGAGCTGACCCATACACAAAACAACCGTATACTAGTTTGGAGCGAGAGAAAGGGAGAGAAATTGGGAGAGGGAGAGTGAGGGAGGGAGAGAGAGAGAGATAATGCCTGCTTGTATTGTCCTTAAGGCTCACAGAATAGATCGAAACTTTTCTGAAAAGTATCATGTAGAATTAGTGTCATGAACCCATCATCAACATTTAACTTTTGCCCTGAACATGACAGCTCTGAAACGTGTCGTCTGCTTTGGGACCGTCAAGATCCTAGCTCGCGCGAGATCTCGCAAAGCGCGTGACGTTGTTCCACGTGTGAAAATGGCGACAAGGCGGGAAGGTGGGTATTTTGAACTGTGTCAGCTTTCCTCATTCGTAACTGCCGTAACAAAAATAACTGTCGTCACTGAAATCTTTCGTTTCTTTCGTTATTGTAGGCACAGATCATATATATGGCTTGCAAACTCGCATTGCGTCAGCCAGAAATTGGTTTGGTCGTTTGCACGACGTTTTGAATCTGAGCGTTTGAGAGATCGAGTGTACGCGCGCGCTGCTTGCTTTGCGTCACTGCATCAAAGATTATAGGTGACTGCATGTCGTCTCGCTCAGATTTTTGTCGTTGTCACTGTTATTTGATTTAATCGCTTTGTGATCTTCAGAATTCTTAATTTGATGTAGTCGCCTTCTGTGTTCTTGCCTCATCCAGGTTGCGAGATGACTGCGGAGAGCTAGTGACTGCGGGTTCCACAGGCCTTAGCCACCGCACTTTTCGCAGTGTGACTCCTCCACATTGTTCGTGTTTATTTATTTATTCGGTTATCTGCAGCACGACGGCTGCCCTGTGCTCCCAGAACTCTTTGACTGAACCCTTTCTAGCGTTCCTTTTGCCTTTCGACTGTTGCTCAAACTTTTGATTGTATGCGTTTTGGTAGCATCACCGTTTTGGCGTTTCTTCAGAGAAGATTAATTTGCTTTTCAGTGGCTCCTGGTATTCTAGAGAAGTTGGAGAAGCAGTACACCATCTCAGCCAACTACACCATCTCTCCAACCCAGGAGTGGGCCTGACAGTCAGACACATCAGCCTTCCCAGGCTTCCAACCATGAACTGGGAGAAAATATGGTGTCTGGTCAAATAAGCTGGGTAGGTACAACTAGCAAATCTACAATTTTCCACAGAAAATCCAAAATAAGCATTTAACACATGTATTCACAGTAAGTTGTTTACATCATTCTCAGCAATTGTATGTTGTTTATCATGAGTTTTTCAGTAGGTGAATTCAAAGCTAGGGCAAATTGTTGCTGCCTTTGAGGGGTTCTATTTGAGCAATTCTAAAAAGGTGGCAAGAAAAGTGTGACATTAGACCTAATTAGTAAAAATCATCAGATTTGACTGGAATCAGCATATAATGTTAGAACAAACTGTATTTTATCATAAATTATGAATAAAAAGATAGTTTGCTATTTTGTGTGTGTGTATGTGAGCGTTAAAGTGGAAAAAGGTGAATGTTGACTAGTCATTCATGTCATAAAAAAACCACAAATATCTGTTATTACCAAAAATGTCACACTAACTATTCTTACTATATTAGATGTCATTCCTAATGCAATAACATCCTGTAAAACAATTATATAAAAAAAACAATTGAATTTGGTAATTATAAAGCATTTGTAATGTCATCGGTGACTAGTCAACATATCCGTTTGTACACTTTCTCAGTAATTACAAAAAACAAGCAATACAGACACCAACTACTGTTTGTGTACTAAAAATGACAACATTTATTCACTGTAGCAAAGGTACAGCTTAAAATTGCCGTTTTGCAGCAATTTAATTCAAGAAATCAATTTTGTGTCATCAGTGACAAGTCAACACAGGAAACCGATGTTTGCTTCGGCGGCCGACGTTCAGGTCGGAAGCAGTCGAAGTACGGTTCGGCCGTTTCCGACCACCACTTCCGCCAGTCGAAGTACGGTTCGGCCGTTTCCGCCAGCCACTTCCGCCGTGACACGCTGTGATCACGCACACAAGCGGCCAATCAGAGCCTAGCTGACAGACAGGCCGTTATTTCGAAGCTTTCCATTGGTTTGCAATGGCCTCTGATTTCTATCTCGTGTGCCTTCGGTAATTATTCTTCGGTACCGGAAACAGTTGCAACGTAAAGCCGGGAAATGAAGCTTCGATGCGATACCAAACATGTGGCGTTCTTTGGAAGGAAGATGCTGAAACTAAGCTTTCAAATCTGTGCATTTTGGCTTCCTGGTTAGTACTTTGTTGCCTCGGCACTCGTCCACAATTTATGATGACACAAATACAAAAACTCTTACCTCTTCGTTTGCGCTCCATTTTACCTCGTGTTGCTCGGTCAGCACTTCTGGCATATATGTGTTAGAACGAAATTATGGATCGGGAACAGAAAAGTTTCGAAGAAAATTCATCTTTTTTCGCTTTTGTTGATTCGGCACATTATGACGGAAATTTGATGCTAAACTTTCACATCCTACAACTCCTTAAAAAACGCATTGATTAATTTTCTGAGAATTATGACGATATTATCGATAACTTTACACCAATCCTGGATCCAATCCAATAAACCACGCCGAAAATAGTTGATCTTATCGTACACTGAAAAATTCGTCTGCAATGACACGACGCCATGACGAGGCAAACGCGGATTTTGAAGCCAAATAAAATCAGAATAGGTTGGTAACATTCAGTTCTAGTTGCTGGCAGTTGAGCATTAACTATTTTCTTGTCTAAAAACCACCAGATGTTAGAAAACAAATGTGGGGTTCAAGAGAAAACGGAATCCTTTTCCTCTTGGTGAAAAATGTCACGTTTGGTAATGGCGGTTTTTCACGTTTCTCTTTAAATACATGCGGACCATTCACACACAAAAGCAACAATCGGAACAGATTTATTATATGTATATCTTTAATCTTTTCTCTACAATATGATATAAACGTAACATCATAAAAAGTTTGTAGTTTTTGTGTTATTTACACTCTACTGGACAACCATGCGCCATTGCCACCTTTTTAGAATTGCTCAAATGCATCTTTCTCACATGACATGTAAATAGTGTGTTCTTTTTCACTGTCATCTTATTTCTGTTTTACTTGTCTGAGGCTTAATAAAAGAAGCAGATCAAAATTTCCTTTTTAAGGAAAAAAGAATGTATTGACTTGGTGATTTGTATCGAATGTTTATTCTCTCATTTATTCAACTAAACGGAGCAAGTCTGCATCTGTGATCATTGTGTGACACTTGATTATCCAATATATTGTTGGAAACATGTTGAAACAAGTATCTGGCCATTTTCCATGTTATGCATAAATTAATATTGTTCTATTTTCCAAGTTTGTGTAAAGTTATGATAATGCTAATACAAAGTTTCATCTGTAGAAATTATTAAGGGATACCTTGTTCACCAAATTATCATTAGACATGTTGGAAAAGTGTGTATCTATAGCATATTTAAGATGCATTCTGATCATGATGCCACATCATGCTTTTTTGTTTACGTTTGTGTAAGGTTATGTTAAAAATGGTGTCAAGTTGAGTTAAAACCCAAACTTTTCGCAATTGCTTGAAATGGTGAAACACTTTTTGATGCCACTTTCAATAGATTGATTATGTATAGAGCATTGTTTTAGCCAGGATCTTTTTCATAGTGGTGCAATGCATTTTTTATTTATTAGAAATTAAAAAGTCTTTTGTCACGGTGTCAAGTTAAGATGGTGAACTGAGCAATTTCCATTTTATGTCTTTAATGAGCTTTTAGTACAGTGTGCTATATTTATTTTTTCTTCAATATAAAGAATAATTGATTTGCATTCATGCTAATGGAGTAATATTTTTTGTCTTTAAGAAATGTTTAAATTGAAGAGGATTTTTAACATATTTTTACAAGCCGAACAGAAGGCAACCACAATTAGAGCCAGGATATGTGTATCAATCCTTTCTGCTGTTGATAATTGTTAAACCTCTATTAGATGAGACCCTGAACACATTTTTAAAACAAAATTGCTGTAATTATGCATGTTACATTGATTTTGAATGGCAGTTAAGGCTGCGGTGTAAAGTTAAGTTAAGACAAATGCTAACCTCTAATTTGACTAACAATTATGATTTTATTTCATTTCTTCTTGACCTAGGATCAATAATATCATTAATACTTGGATGTTGAAGCTGCAATAAAGTTTTTGTGTTGAATAGTTTATCTTTTGTGGCTCTTTTTCTGAATGTGTGGTGGTGTCAAGTTAAGATAAGACTCCAAACTGTCTTCTTCAAATACAACTAAACTAAAGACTGCATTCAGTTTTTCTTTTCTGTACAGTTTAGACATCACCTAATGCATCATATTTATGTGAAATAAAGAGTGTATCAGAAAGTTTATTTTGAAATATTTGTGTCACACCAATACTCAGCACCTCTGTACTCTTGACCATATAGTATACTGTCTCTGTCTTCAGAATGGGTCGACGTCATTCAGCGTGGCTGAGACTATAGTGAATATAGTATACTATCTCTGTCTTCAGAATGGGTCGACGTCATTCAGCGTGGCTGAGACTATAGTGAATATAGTATACTATATCTGTCTTCAGAATGGGTCGACGTCATTCAGCGTGGCTGAGACTATAGTGAATATAGTATACCATCTCTGTCTTCAGAATGGGTCGACGTCATTCTGCGTGGCTGAGACTATAGTGAATATAGTATACTATCTCTGTCTTCAGAATGGGTCGACGTCATTCAGCGTGGCTGAGACTATAGTGAATATAGTATACTATATCTGTCTTCAGAATGGGTCGACGTCATTCAGCGTGGCCGAGACTATAGTGAATATAGTATACTATCTCTGTCTTCAGAATGGGTCGACTTGACACTTTCCAAGTTGTAGAGCAAGACAGGACACGGGTCAGTTTCGTCCTGGTCAATCTTGTAGAGCATACACCACTCCATAGCCATAAAACTCCTCCCCGCCCTCCCTCCCTCCAACCCTCCCCCCCCCCCCCCCTCCCTCCATCCAAGCCTCCACCCCCCCTCCCTCTAACCCTCCACCCCTCCATCCCTCCCTCCCTCCCTCCAACCCTCCACCCCTCCACCCCCCCTCCCTCCCTCCCTCACACCATCCCTCCATCCCTCTATCCCTCTATCCATCCATCCGTCCATCCATCCATCCGTCCGTCCCTCCCTTCCTCCTTCTCTCCCTTCCTCCCTCCCTCCCTCAACCATCCATCCATTCATTCATCAATCCATCCATCCATCACCCATCCATCCATCCATTCATTAATCCATTATCCATCCATCCGTCCTTTCGTCCATCCATCCATCCATCCATCCGTCCGTCCGTCTGTCCGTCCGTCCGTTTGTCCGTCCGTCCGTCCGTTCATCCATCCATCCGTCCATCCCTCTATCCATTCCTCCTCCCCCCCGTTCTCCATCCATCCATCCATCCATCAACCATCTATCCATCCATCCATCCATCCATCCATCCATCCATCCATCCATCCATCCATCAACCACCAATCCATCCATCCATCCATCCATTCATCAATCCATCCATCCATCCATCCATAATCCATCCTTCCATCCGTCCGTCCGTCCGTCCATCAATCCATCCATCCATCATCCATACATCCGTCCGTTCATTCATCCGTCCGTCGGTCCGTCCGCCCATCCTTTAATGCATCCATCCGTCCGTCCGTCCGTCCGTCCATTCATCCGTCCGTCCACCCATCCATCCATGCATCTATCCGTCCGTCCGTCCATCCATCCATCCATCCATCCATCCATTAATCCATCCATCCATCATCCATCATCATCTATTATCCATCATCCATCCATCCATCCATCCATCCATCCATCCATCCATCCATCCATCCATCCATCCATCCATCCATCCATTCATCCATCATACATCCACCATTCATCCATCCGTCCATCCATCTAAGGCGAAGAGGTCAACCAGACTTTGCTTCAAGCCATTTTTTCAGCAACAGGTTTCGGTTTCGTGTGGGGATCTGGCCGTGTATGTGTGTGTTTGTGTACCAGTACAGTACGTTGTGTGTGTGTGTGTGTGTGTGTGTGTGTGTGTGTGTGTGTGCGCGTGTGTGCGCGCGCGAGTGTTTGTGTGTGTATGTGTGCGTGCGTGCGTGCGTGTGTTCATGTGTGTGTGTGCGTGCGCGTGCGTGCGTGTGTGCGTGCATGCTTGCATACGTCCGTGGGTGCGTGTGTGTGCGTACGTGTGTGTGTGTCTGAGAGAGAGAGAGAGAGAGAGAGAGAGAGAGAGAGAGAGAGAGAGAGAGAGAGAGAGATTACGACCATTTAAACAAAACATCTACACTGGATAGGCGTTGTGCAGGAGAGGAGAGCGTTGTGCAGGAGAGGAGAGGCAGGAGAGGAGAGCGTTGTGCAGGAGAGGAGAGGCAGGAGAGGAGAGCGTTGTGCAGGAGAGGAGAGCGCTGTGCAGGAGAGGAGAGCGCTGTGCAGGAGAGGAGAGGCAGTGGAGGAGAGCGCTGTGCAGGAGAGGAGAGCGCTGTGCAGGAGAGGATAGGCAGGAGAGGAGAGCGTTGTGCAGGAGAGGAGAGCGTTCTGCAGGAGAGGAGAGCGTTGTGCAGGAGAGGAGAGCGTTGTGCAGGAGAGGAGAGCGTTGTGCAGGAGAGGAGGGCGCTGTGCAGGAGAGGAGAGGAAGGAGAGGAGAGCGCTGTGCAGGAGAGGAGAGCGCTGTGCTGAAGAGGAGAGGCAGGAGAGGAGAGCGCTGTGCAGGAGAGGAGAGCGTTGTGCAGGAGAGAAGAGGCAGGAGAGAAGAGGCAGGAGAGGAGAGCATTGTGCAGGAGAGGAGAGCGTTGTGCAGGAGAGGAGAGCGTTGTGCAGGAGAGGAGAGCGTTGTGCAGGAGAGGAGAGGCAGGAGAGGAGAGAGCTGTGCTGAAGAGGAGAGGCAGGAGAGGAGAGCGTTGTGCAGGAGAAGAGAGCGCTGTGCAGGAGAGGAGAGAGCTGTGCTGAAGAAGAGAGGCAGGAGAGGAGAGCGTTGTGCAGGAGAGGAGAGCGTTGTGCAGGAGAGGAGAGCGTTGTGCAGGAGAGGAGAGGCAGGAGAGGAGAGCGTTGTGCAGGAGAGAAGAGCGCTGTGCAGGAGAGGAGAGGCATGAGAGGAGAGCGTTGTGCAGGAGAGGAGAGCGTTGTGCAGGAGAGGAGAGCGTTGTGCAGGAGAGGAGAGCGCTGTGCAGGAGAGAAGAGGCAGAGGAGGAGAGCGTTGTGCAGGAGAGGAGAGCGTTGTGCAGGAGAGGAGAGCGCTGTGCAGGAGAGGAGAGCGCTGTGCAGGAGAGGAGAGGCAGGTGAGGAGAGCGTTGTGCAGGAGAGGAGAGCGTTGTGCAGGAGAGGAGAGCGTTGTGCAGGAGAGGAGAGCGTTGTGCAGGAGAGGATAGTGCTGTGCAGGAGAGGAGAAGCAGGAGAGGAGAGCGTTGTGCAGGAGAGGAGCGTTGTGCAGGAGAGGAGAGCGTTGTGCAGGAGATGAGACCGTTGTGCAGGAGAGGAGAGGCGGGAGAGGAGAGCGTTGAGCAGGAGAGGAGAGCGTTGTGCAGGAGATGAGACCGTTGTGCAGGAGAGGAGAGCGCTGTGCAGGAGAGGAGAGCGTTGTGCAGGAGAGGAGAGCGTTGTGCAGGAGAGGAGAGCGTTGTGCAGGAGAGGAGAGCGCTGTACAGGAGAGGAGAGGCAGGAGAGGAGAGCGCTGTGCAGGAGAGGAGAGCGTTGTGCAGGAGAGGAGAGCGCTGTGCAGGAGAGGAGAGCGTTGTGCAGGAGAGGAGAGCGCTGTGCAGGAGAGGAGAGGCAGGTGAGGAGAGCGTTGTGCAGGAGAGGAGAGCGCTGTGCAGGAGAGGAGAGGCAGGAGAGGAGAGCGTTGTGCAGGAGAGGAGAGCGCTGTGCAGGAGAGGAGAGGCAGGAGAGGAGAGCGTTGTGCAGGAGAGGAGAGCGGGAGGAGAGCGTGTGCAGGAGGAGAGCGTTGTGCAGGAGAGGAGAGCGCTGTGCAGGAGAGGAGAGGCAGGTGAGGAGAGCGTTGTGCAGGAGAGGAGAGCGCTGTGCAGGAGAGGAGAGCGTGTGCAGGAGAGGAGCGTGTGCAGGAGAGGAGAGCGTTGTGCAGGAGAGGAGAGGCAGGAGAGGAGAGCGTTGTGCAGGAGAGGAGAGCGCTGTGCAGGAGAGGAGAGGCAGGAGAGGAGAGCGTTGTGCAGGAGAGGAGAGCGTTGTGCAGGAGAGGAGAGGCAGGAGAGGAGAGCGTTGTGCAGGAGAGGAGAGCGCTGTGCAGGAGAGGAGAGCGTTGTGCAGGAGAGGAGGGCGCTGTGCAGGAGAGGAGAGCGCTGTGCAGGAGAGGAGAGGCAGCAGAGGAGAGCGTTGTGCAGGAGAGGAGAGGCAGCAGAGGAGAGCGTTGTGCAGGAGAGGAGGGCGCTGTGCAGGAGAGGAGAGCGCTGTGCAGGAGAGGAGAGCGTTGTGCAGGAGAGGAGAGGCAGGAGAGGAGAGCGTTGTGCAGGAGAGGAGAGCGTTGTGCAGGAGAGGAGAGGCAGGAGAGGAGAGCGTTGTGCAGGAGAGGAGAGGCAGGAGAGGAGAGCGGTGTGCAGAGAGGAGAGCGCTGTGCAGGAGAGGAGAGGCAGGAGAGGAGAGCGTTGTGCAGGAGAGGAGAGCGCTGTGCAGGAGAGGAGAGCGCTGTGCAGGAGAGGAGAGAGCTGTGTAGGAGAGGAGAGGCAGGAGAGAAGAGGCAGGAGGAGAGCGCTGTGCAGGAGAGGAGAGCGCTGTGCTGAGAGGAGAGGCAGGAGAGGAGAGGCAGGAGAGGAGGGCGCTGTGCAGAGAGGAGAGCGTTGTGCAGGAGAGGAGAGGCAGCAGAGGAGAGCGTTGTGCAGGAGAGGAGAGCGCTGTGCAGGAGAGGAGAGGCAGGAGAGGAGAGCGTTGTGCAGGAGAGGAGAGCGCTGTGCAGGAGAGGAGAGCGTTGTGCAGGAGAGGAGAGGCAGGAGAGGAGAGCGTTGTGCAGGAGAGGAGAGCGTTGTGCAGGAGAGGAGAGGCAGGAGAGGAGAGCGTTGTGCAGGAGAGGAGAGGCAGGAGAGGAGAGCGTTGTGCAGGAGAGGAGAGCGCTGTGCAGGAGAGGAGAGCGCTGTGCAGGAGAGGAGAGGCAGGTGAGGAGAGCGCTGTGCAGGAGAGGAGAGCGCTGTGCAGGAGAGGATAGGCAGGAGAGGAGAGCGTTGTGCAGGAGAGGAGAGCGTTCTGCAGGAGAGGAGAGCGTTGTGCAGGAGAGGAGAGCGTTGTGCAGGAGAGGAGAGCGTTGTGCAGGAGAGGAGGGCGCTGTGCAGGAGAGGAGAGGAAGGAGAGGAGAGCGCTGTGCAGGAGAGGAGAGCGCTGTGCTGAAGAGGAGAGGCAGGAGAGGAGAGCGCTGTGCAGGAGAGGAGAGCGTTGTGCAGGAGAGAAGAGGCAGGAGAGAAGAGGCAGGAGAGGAGAGCATTGTGCAGGAGAGGAGAGCGTTGTGCAGGAGAGGAGAGCGTTGTGCAGGAGAGGAGAGCGTTGTGCAGGAGAGGAGAGGCAGGAGAGGAGAGAGCTGTGCTGAAGAGGAGAGGCAGGAGAGGAGAGCGTTGTGCAGGAGAAGAGAGCGCTGTGCAGGAGAGGAGAGAGCTGTGCTGAAGAAGAGAGGCAGGAGAGGAGAGCGTTGTGCAGGAGAGGAGAGCGTTGTGCAGGAGAGGAGAGCGTTGTGCAGGAGAGGAGAGGCAGGAGAGGAGAGCGTTGTGCAGGAGAGAAGAGCGCTGTGCAGGAGAGGAGAGGCATGAGAGGAGAGCGTTGTGCAGGAGAGGAGAGCGTTGTGCAGGAGAGGAGAGCGTTGTGCAGGAGAGGAGAGCGCTGTGCAGGAGAGAAGAGGCAGAGGAGGAGAGCGTTGTGCAGGAGAGGAGAGCGTTGTGCAGGAGAGGAGAGCGCTGTGCAGGAGAGGAGAGCGCTGTGCAGGAGAGGAGAGGCAGGTGAGGAGAGCGTTGTGCAGGAGAGGAGAGCGTTGTGCAGGAGAGGAGAGCGTTGTGCAGGAGAGGAGAGCGTTGTGCAGGAGAGGATAGTGCTGTGCAGGAGAGGAGAAGCAGGAGAGGAGAGCGTTGTGCAGGAGAGGAGCGTTGTGCAGGAGAGGAGAGCGTTGTGCAGGAGATGAGACCGTTGTGCAGGAGAGGAGAGGCGGGAGAGGAGAGCGTTGAGCAGGAGAGGAGAGCGTTGTGCAGGAGATGAGACCGTTGTGCAGGAGAGGAGAGCGCTGTGCAGGAGAGGAGAGCGTTGTGCAGGAGAGGAGAGCGTTGTGCAGGAGAGGAGAGCGTTGTGCAGGAGAGGAGAGCGCTGTGCAGGAGAGGAGAGGCAGGAGAGGAGAGCGCTGTGCAGGAGAGGAGAGCGTTGTGCAGGAGAGGAGAGCGCTGTGCAGGAGAGGAGAGCGTTGTGCAGGAGAGGAGAGCGCTGTGCAGGAGAGGAGAGGCAGGAGAGGAGAGCGTTGTGCAGGAGAGGAGAGCGTTGTGCAGGAGAGGAGAGGCAGGAGAGGAGAGCGTTGTGCAGGAGAGGAGAGGTAGCAGAGGAGAGCGCTGTGCAGGAGAGGAGAGCGCTGTGCAGGAGAGGAGAGGCAGGAGAGGAGAGCGTTGTGCAGGAGAGGAGAGCGCTGTGCAGGAGAGGAGAGGCAGGAGAGGAGAGCGTTGTGCAGGAGAGGAGAGCGCTGTGCAGGAGAGGAGAGGTAGCAGAGGAGAGCGTTGTGCAGGAGAGGAGAGGTAGCAGAGGAGAGCGTTGTGCAGGAGAGGAGAGGTAGCAGAGGAGAGCGTTGTGCAGGAGAGGAGAGGTAGCAGAGGAGAGCGTTGTGCAGGAGAGGAGAGGTAGCAGAGGAGAGCGTTGTGCAGGGGAGGAGAGCGCTGTGCAGGAGAGGAGAGCGTTGTGCAGGAGAGGAGAGGCAGGAGAGGAGAGCGTTGTGCAGGAGAGGAGAGCGCTGTGCAGGAGAGGAGAGGCAGGTGAGGAGAGCGTTGTGCAGGAGAGGAGAGCGCTGTGCAGGAGAGGAGAGGCAGGAGAGGAGAGCGTTGTGCAGGAGAGGAGAGGCAGCAGAGGAGAGCGTTGTGCAGGAGAGGAGAGGCAGCAGAGGAGAGCGTTGTGCAGGAGAGGAGAGGCAGGAGAGGAGAGCGTTGTGCAGGAGAGGAGAGGCAGGAGAGGAGAGCGCTGTGCAGGAGAGGAGAGGCAGGAGAGGAGAGCGTTGTGCAGGAGAGGAGAGGCGGGAGAGGAGAGCGTTGTGCAGGAGAGGAGAGCGCTGTGCAGGAGAGGAGAGGCAGGAGAGGAGAGCGTTGTGCAGGAGAGGAGAGGCAGGAGAGGAGAGCGTTGTGCAGGAGAGGAGAGGCAGGAGAGGAGAGCGTTGTGCAGGAGAGGAGAGGCAGGAGAGGAGAGCGTTGTGCAGGAGAGGAGAGCGCTGTGCAGGAGAGGAGAGCGCTGTGCAGGAGAGGAGAGCGTTGTGCAGGAGAGGAGAGGCAGGAGAGGAGAGCGTTGTGCAGGAGAGGAGAGCGCTGTGCAGGAGAGGAGAGCGTTGTGCAGGAGAGGAGAGCGTTGTGCAGGAGAGGAGAGGCAGGAGAGGAGAGGCAGGAGAGGAGAGCGTTGTGCAGGAGAGGAGAGCGTTGTGCAGGAGAGGAGAGCGCTGTGCAGGAGAGGAGAGCGCTGTGCCGGAGAGGAGAGGCGAGGAGAGCGTGTGCAGGAGAGGAGAGGCAGGAGAGGAGAGCGTTGTGCAGGAGAGGAGAGCGTTGTGCAGGAGAGGAGAGCGTGTGCAGGAGAGGAGAGGCAGGAGAGGAGAGCGTTGTGCAGGAGAGGAGAGCGTTGTGCAGGAGAGGAGAGCGTTGTGCAGGAGAGGAGAGCGTGTGCAGGAGAGGAAAGCGTTGTGCAGGAGAGGAGAGCGTTGTGCAGGAGAGGAGAGCGCTGTGCAGGAGAGGAGAGCGTGTGCAGGAGAGGAGAGGCAGGAGAGGAGAGCGTTGTGCAGGAGAGGAGAGCGTTGTGCAGGAGAGGAGAGCGTGTGCAGGAGAGGAGAGCGCTGTGCAGGAGAGGAGAGCGTGGTGCAGGAGAGGAGAGCGCTGTGCAGGAGAGGAGAGGCAGGAGAGGAGAGCGTTGTGCAGGAGAGGAGACGTGTGCAGGAGAGGAGAGCGTTGTGCAGGAGAGGAGAGCGCTGTGCAGGAGAGGAGAGGCAGGAGAGGAGAGCGTTGTGCAGGAGAGGAGAGCGTTGTGCAGGAGAGGAGCGCTGTGCAGGAGAGGAGAGCGTTGTGCAGGAGAGGAGAGCGTTGTGCAGGAGAGGAGAGCGTTGTGCAGGAGAGGAGAGCGCTGTGCAGGAGAGGAGAGGCAGGAGAGAGAGAGTGCAGGAGAGGAGAGCGTTGTGCAGGAGAGGAGAGGCTGCAGGAGAGGAGAGCGCTGTGCAGGAGAGGAGAGGCAGGAGAGGAGAGCGTTGTGCAGGAGAGGAGAGCGTGTGCAGGAGAGGAGAGCGTTGTGCAGGAGAGGAGAGCGTGTGCAGGAGAGGAGAGCGTGTGCAGGAGAGGAGAGGCAGGAGAGGAGAGCGTTGTGCAGGAGAGGAGAGCGCTGTGCAGGAGAGGAGAGCGTGTGCAGGAGAGGAGAGCGTGTGCAGGAGAGGAGAGGCAGGAGGAGAGCGTTGTGCAGGAGAGGAGAGCGCTGTGCAGGAGAGGAGAGGCAGGAGAGGAGAGCGGTGTGCAGGAGAGGAGAGGCAGGAGAGGAGAGCGTTGTGCAGGAGAGGAGAGCGCTGTGCAGGAGAGGAGAGGCAGGAGAGGAGAGCGTTGTGCAGGAGAGGAGAGGCAGGAGAGGAGAGCGTTGTGCAGGAGAGGAGAGCGCTGTGCAGGAGAGGAGAGCGCTGTGCAGGAGAGGAGAGCGTTGTGCAGGAGAGGAGAGCGTTGTGCAGGAGAGGAGAGGCAGGAGAGGAGAGCGTTGTGCAGGAGAGGAGAGCGCTGTGCAGGAGAGGAGAGGCAGGAGAGGAGAGCGTTGTGCAGGAGAGGAGAGGCAGGAGAGGAGAGCGTTGTGCAGGAGAGGAGAGCGCTGTGCAGGAGAGGAGAGGCAGGAGAGGAGAGCGTTGTGCAGGAGAGGAGAGCGCTGTGCAGGAGAGGAGAGCGCTGTGCAGGAGAGGAGAGGCAGGAGAGGAGAGGCAGGAGAGGAGGCAGAGAGGAGAGCGCTGTGCAGGAGAGGAGAGCGCTGTGCAGGAAGAGGAGAGGCAGGAGAGGAGAGGCAGGAGAGGAGGGCGCTGTGCAGGAGAGGAGAGCGTTGTGCAGGAGAGGAGAGGCAGGAGAGGAGAGCGTTGTGCAGGAGAGGAGAGCGCTGTGCAGGAGAGGAGAGGCAGGAGAGGAGAGCGTTGTGCAGGAGAGGAGAGCGCTGTGCAGGAGAGGAGAGCGTTGTGCAGGAGAGGAGAGGCAGGAGAGGAGAGCGTTGTGCAGGAGAGGAGAGCGTTGTGCAGGAGAGGAGAGGCAGGAGAGGAGAGCGTTGTGCAGGAGAGGAGGGCGCTGTGCAGGAGAGGAGAGCGCTGTGCCGGAGAGGAGAGCGTTGTGCAGGAGAGGAGAGGCAGGAGAGGAGAGCGTTGTGCAGGAGAGGAGAGCGTTGTGCAGGAGAGGAGAGGCAGGAGAGGAGAGCGTTGTGCAGGAGAGGAGAGGCAGGAGAGGAGAGCGTTGTGCAGGAGAGGAGAGCGCTGTGCAGGAGAGGAGAGGCAGGAGAGGAGAGCGTTGTGCAGGAGAGGAGAGCGCTGTGCAGGAGAGGAGAGAGCTGTGTAGGAGAGGAGAGGCAGGAGAGAAGAGGCAGGAGAGGAGAGCGCTGTGGAGCAGAGGAGAGCGCTGTGCTGAAGAGGAGAGGCAGGAGAGGAGAGGCAGGAGAGGAGGCGCTGTGCAGGAGAGGAGAGCGTTGTGCAGGAGAGGAGAGGCAGAAGAGGAGAGCGTTGTGCAAGAGAGGAGAGCGCTGTGCAGGAGAGGAGAGGCAGGAGAGGAGAGGCAGGAGAGGAGAGCGTTGTGCAGGAGAGTAGAGCGCTGTGCAGGAGAGGAGAGGCAGGAGAGAAGAGGCAGGAGAGGAGAGCGCTGTGGAGCAGAGGAGAGCGCTGTGCTGAAGAGGAGAGGCAGGAGAGGAGAGGCAGGAGAGGAGAGCGCTGTGGAGGAGAGGAGAGCGCTGTGCTGAAGAGGAGAGGCAGGAGAGGAAAAAGAGGAGGGCGCTGTGCAGAAGAGGAGAGCGTTGTGCAGGACAGGAGAGGCAGGAGAGGAGAGCGTTGTGCAGGAGAGGAGAGGCAGGAGAGGAGAGGCAGGAGAGGAGAGCGCTGTGCAGGAGAAGAGAGGCAGGAGAGCAGAGCGTTGTGCAGGAGAGGAGAGCGTTGTGCAGGAGAGGAGGGCGCTGTGCAGGAGAGGAGAGGCAGGAGAGGAGAGCGTTGTGCAGGAGAGGAAAGGCAGGAGAGGAGAGCGCTGTGCAGGAGAGGAGAGCGCTGTGAAGAAGAGGAGAGGCAGGAGAGGAGAGCGTTGTGCAGGAGAGGAGAGCGTTGTGCAGGAGAGGAGAGCGTTGTGCAGGAGAGGAGAGCGGTGTGAAGGAGAGGAGAGCGTTGTGCAGGAGAGGAGAGCGCTGTGCAGGAGAGGAGAGCGTTGTGCAGGAGAGGAGAGCGTTGTGCAGGAGAGGAGAGCGTTGTGCAGGAGATGAGAGCGTTGTACAGGAGAGGAGGGCGCTGTGCAGGAGAGGAGAGGCAGGAGAGGAGAGCGCTGTGCAGGAAAGGAGAGCGTTGTGCAGGAGAAGAGAGCGTTGTGCAGGAGAGGAGAGGCAGGAGAGGAGAGCGTTGTGCAGGAGAGGAGGGCGATGTGCAGGAGAGGAGAGGCAGGAGAGGAGAGCGCTGTGCAGGAGAGGAGAGCGTTGTGCAGGAGAGGAGAGCGTTGTGCAGTAGAGGAGAGGCAGGAGAGGAGAGCGTTGTGCAGGAGAGGAGAGCGTTGTGCAGGAGAGGAGAGCGTTGTGCAGGAGAGGAGAGCGTTGTGCAGGAGAGGAGAGCGTTGTGCAGGAGAGGAGGGCGATGTGCAGGAGAGGAGAGGCAGGAGAGGAGAGCGCTGTGCAGGAGAGGAGAGCGTTGTGCAGGAGAGGAGAGCGTTGTGCAGGAGAGGAGAGGCAGGAGAGGAGAGCGCTGTGCAGGAGAGGAGAGCGTTGTGCAGGAGAGGAGAGTGTTGTGCAGTAGAGGAGAGGCAGGAGAGGAGAGCGTTGTGCAGGAGAGGAGAGGCAGGAGAGGAGAGCGCTGTGCAGGAGAGGAGAGCGCTGTGCTGAAGAGGAGAGGCAGGAGAGGAGATCGTTGTGCAGGAGAGGAGAGGCAGGAGAGGAGAGCGTTGTGCAGGAGAGGAGAGCGTTGTGCAGGAGAGGAGAGCGTTGTGCAGGAGAGGAGAGGCAGGAGAGGAGAGAGCAGTGAAGAAGAGGAGAGGCAGGAGAGGAGAGCGTTGTGCAGGAGAGGAGAGCGTTGTGCAGGAGAGGAGGGCGCTGTGCAGGAGAGGAGAGGCAGGAGAGGAGAGCGTTGTGCAGGAGAGGAGAGCGCTGTGCAGGAGAGGAGAGGCAGGGAGAGGAGAGCGTTGTGCAGGAGAGGAGAGCGGGAGAGGAGAGCGTTGTGCAGGAGAGGAGAGCGTTGTGCAGGAGAGGAGAGGCAGGAGAGGAGAGCGCTGTGCAGGAGAGGAGAGGCGGGAGAGGAGAGCGCTGTGCAGGAGAGGAGAGGCAGGAGAGGAGAGCGTTGTGCAGGAGAGGAGAGGGCGCAGAGGAGAAGCGTTTGTGTGCAGGGAGAGGAGGCGGCGTGTGTTGTCTCCGTGGTAAATAGGAGATGTGGATCCGAGGTGCAGTTGTGTATCGTGTGCTGTGTGTTTGTTCAGGTGAGAGGAGAGCAGGCAGAGAGAGCGTTGTCGCATGATGACGTAGAGCTGAGTCTTTTTGGCTTCGTGCTTGTGCCCTTACGTATGGCTAGTGGCGTGATACCAAGTGGATGATTGTGTCAAGGTGTAGCAGGAGTACAAGCGTTGATGTGCATTGGATGTGTTAGTGTGTGTGTGAGGCGCTTTTGAGCGCTAGGGATCATAGCCTTCGTGCTTTGGGTGTGTGTGCAGCTAGGGAGATAGGCGATAGCGCTGTGCATGGAGAGTGATGAGGCAGGAGAGGAGATAGTCTGCTGTCGTGCGTTTCAGGAGTGAGTGTTGTACGTAGCGCGGCTGTGTGTGTGCGTGTTTGTGTCCTCGTGAGAGCTATGATGTGTTCTGTGTGTCTCTTGTTTGTTCATGGTGTAGGATTGACATGGTTCGTGTGTGCTCTGTTTGTGTTCATATCGGTGAGCAGTGAGAGCTGGCTGGTTGGCAGGAGAGGAAGAGCTGTAGTAGTAGAGAGCATGTGTCTATCGGCTCTGTGAGAGTAAGATGGCCGGATATTAGAGTGAGTGTGTTGTGCCTACAGAGTTTGTGTGCCTGCTTTGTGGTGTAGCAGGGAGGAGCGCTTGTGTCTGCTTGTCTTTGGAAGTACTTAGTTGGATACAGGGGTGTAGACCTATTCTGTGCATTGGAGTTTGTAGTGAATAGCAAGAACAGGAGTATGAGGTGCGCTGTATGCGTAGAAAAGTGATGGAGACAGCTGTTTGTGTTTCAGTGTATGTAGGAGAGGCAGAAGAGTAGATGCGTTTGTGCCAGAGAGGTTAGGACGTGTGCTGTTGGCGAGGGACCTGGAGAGAGGCTCCTAGGTATGAGGCATGACGCTGTTGTTGCAGGAGAGCTAGAGTCGCTGCGTGTCATGGATGAGTGTGGAGAGCGTTTGTGTGTTCTAGGCGAGGCTCTGCGATGGCGACGTGATACTATGTATAGGTGAGACATCGTGTTGGTCTTCTTGTGTGCCGAGGTGCTTATATGTGTAGAGCTTGTATTTGTTGGAAGATAGAGAGAGGTCAGGCAGAGTCAAGCGGTTGTGCTCTAGGAGAATCACTAAGGATGACGGTGGCTATGAGATTGGAGATAGCGGTTGTTTGTTGCCGGAGAGTGGGGCCTTCGTGTGTGTCAAGGAGATGGTATATAGCACGCTTGTGCATGGAGAGGCGAGTCAGTGGAGGATGAGGCTGCTGTGCAGGAAGAGAGATAGCAGCTTGTGTCAGGAGATAGGATCAGGCAGGAGGAGGAGCTATGTGTGGGCTGTTTGTGTGAGTGCAGGGACCATATAGTGATAGAGCTGTTCTGCAGGTGATGGTAGATGCGTTGTTGCAGTAGTAGGCAGACATAGTTCGTGTGTTGTGTGCGGAGAGGAAGAGAGCGTTTATATGCAGGAGAGGAGGGAGCTGTGTGAGTGGAGCGGTAATAAGAGACAGGAGACTGGAAGCTGCTGTGTGTTTGTCATGGTGCATAGGAGAGCGCTTGTGCTGAAGAGGTATAGGCAGGAGAGGATATACACGCTTCGCATTTTAAGAGGAGAGCGTTTGCAGGATCTGAGAAAGACAGGCCGTTGAGAGGAGGGCTCATAGGAGAGTTGATGAGCATGTTGTGTTGTTCTGCAGGTTGTAGGATGTGGCTATATGCACTGACGTGCTTTTTTGTGTGCTCTGGTGTATTGTATGGGTGTGTACTTAGTGTAAGGCGATAGTCGTTGTGCAGTGATATGTGTACGACACGCGGTATGTTGTTGTCAGTGTGCTCAGAGAGAGGCAGTGATAGGAAGTAGAATGTCTGTGCTGCAGAGGTAGATAGTCAGGACACGGAGGGAGAGCGTTTGTCGTGTGCAGGAGAGAGGCGCTGTTGCAGGAGGAGGGAGAGAGCTGTTGTCTCATTTGTGATCGTACAATCGAGGGCAGGTCTAGAGGGAGCGTTGTGTCAGCAGAGTTTGTGCGGTTAACTGACGCTGTGTGTGATGTGCTGCATCGAGAGGAGAGGCGTCTTGTGCATGCTTTCCGGAGAGGAGTTGAGTGCGACTGGAGAGGGAATCGTGTGCAGGAGAGAAGAGCGCTGTGTGCAGTGAGAGTGTGTGTGATATGTGCATGCGACTGTGAGAGCGTTGTGTGCAGGCTCGGAGAGCTTGTCGCAGGAGAGGGAGCGTTGTGCAGGAGAGGAGAGCGCTGTGCAGGGAGAGGCAGGCAGGGAGAAGGAGAGCGTTTGTCAGGAGGGAGAGCCGTTGTGCAGGAGAGGAGAGCCGCTGGTGTTCAGGCAGAGGAGAGGCGCTGTGCTAGGAGAGGAGAGCGCTGGTGCCGGAGGCTGGATGGCAGGTGAGGAGTAGCTGGTGTGTGCTAGGAGAGGAGGAGCGCTGTCTGCTCGTGAGAGGAGAGGCGTTTGTGGCTAGGAAGAGGTCATGAGCGTTGTGGCAGGAGAGGAGTAGGCGCTTGTGCCCGGAGAGGATGACAGGCAGGATGAGGTACCAGCCGTCTGTGCATGCATAGGGTGAGCGGTTTTGTGCAGAGGGAGATGAGCAGGGTGTAGAGTAGAGCGTTGTGGGCAGGAGAGGAGGGACGCCTGTTGCAGGAGAGGAGAGGCAGGCAGATGGAGGCAGCGATGTGCGCAGGAGAGGAGAGCGTTGTGCAGGGAGAGGAGGCCGTCTGTGGTCAGGAGTGAGGAGGAGCCGCTGTGGCCGGAGAGGAGAGCAGGAGAGGAGAGCCGTTGTTGCAGGAGAGGATGACGCTGTGCCGGGGAGGAGAGCAGGAAGGAGGCGTTGTGCAGGAGAGCAGAGCGCTGTTGGCAGGAGAGGAGAGCTGTTGTGGCAGGAGAGGAGAGTGCAGAGAGGAGAGCTGGTGAGGAGGCGCTGTGCCGGAGATGAGAAGCGTTGATGCCGGAGAGGAGAGCGCTGTGAGCAGGAGAGGATAGGCATGGAGAGGATAGCGTTGTGCCGGATGATGGAGAGCGTCTGTGCATGAGACGCAAGGAAGAGCGTTGTGCAGGATAGGGAGAGGCAGCAGAGGCGGGCGCTGTTGGCAGTGCAGGAAGAGGCAGGGTGGTGTGTGTCCGGAGAGGAGAAGCGTTGTGTGGAGTGGAGTGGCAGGATTGAGAGACAGCGTTGTTGCAGCAGACGGAGGGCGCTGGTGCATGGAGAGGAGATGGCAGGAGAGGAGAGCGTTTTGTGCAGGAGATGAGAGGTAGCGAGAGAGCGCGGATGGCAGGAGAGGAGAGCGGCTGTGGGCAGAGATAGGAGAGGCAGGTGAGGGAGATGCAGTTGGTTGCTGGAGAGGAGGAGCGTTGCCTGTGCAGGATAGAGAGAGGCAGGTGTGTGGAGAGCGTTGTGCAGGGAATACGGCGACAGCGTTGTGGCAGGAGAGGAGAAGGCAGCGTCAGAGGAGCAGGCGCTGTGGCCGAATAGGAGAGGCCCGAGAGGAGGGGCGCTGTGCAGGAGAGGAGAGCGCTGTGCAGGAGAGGAGAGGCAGGAGGAGGAGAGCGCTGTGCCGAGAGGAAGAGCGCTTGTGCAGGAGAGGAGAGCGGTTGTGCAGGAAGGAGAGCAGAGAGGAGAGCTTTGTGCAGGAAGAGGAGGAGCGTTTTGTGCAGGGGAGAGGAAGAGCGTCTGTGCAGGAGAGGAGAGCGCTGTGCAGCGCGAGGCGCTAGTGCAGGTGAGGAGGCGGTGTGCAGGAAGAAGGAGAGCGCTGTGTGCAGGTAAGAAGGAGAGCAGGTGAAGGAGAGGCTGCTGAGGAGGGCGCTGTTGCAAGGAGAGAGGAGCGCTGTGCAGGAGAGGATGAGCGCTGTGCTTAGGAGAGGCAGGCTTTGTGACAGGAAGATTAGGGCTGGAGAGTAGAACGTTGTGCAGCTGGAGAGGAGAAGCGTTTGTATGCAGGAGAGGAGAGGCAGGAGACGGAGAAGCGTTTGTTGCAAGGAGTAGGAGAGGCAGGAGTCCCAGGAGAGCGTTGTGGGCATGGTGAAGGAGTGAGGGCGCGTGCAGGAGGGAGAGCGCCTGTGCCCGGAGAGGAAGGCCATAGGCAGTAGGTGCGGGGGGCGCTGGGTGGCCGGAGAGGAGATGCGGCTTAGTGACACGGCGAGCGTTGTGGCAGGTGAAGAAAGAGCGCTTGTGCCGGAGACTGGAGAGCGCTTGTGCCGGAGAGGAGGGCGTTGTGCAGGGGAGGAGGGCGCTGTGCAGGAGAAGGAGAGCCGCTGTGCGCAGGAGAGGAGAGGCTGGCGGTGAGAGGAGCGTTGTGCAGGGGAGGAGGGCGCTGTGCAGGAGAGGAGAGCCGTTGTGCAGAGGGAGGAGGGCGCGTGTGCAGGAGAGGAGAGCGCTGGTGCCGGATAGGAGAGCGGCGCTGTGCAGGAGAGGAGAGCGCTGTGCACAGGGGAGAGCGCGCTGTGGCCAGGAGGAGGATGAGCGTTTGTGCATGAGTTGGAAGGCAGCAGAGGAGAGCGCTGTTGCCGGCAGAGGTAGAGGAAGGCTAGAGCTAGGGCTGCGGTGCCGGAGAGGAGAGTCGTTGTGGCAGGGGAGGAGGGCGCTGTGCTGCAGGAGAGGAGAGCGCTGTGGCGCCGGAGTAGTGGAGAGCGTGTGTGCCAGGTGTGTCAGGAGAGGGCGCTGGTGCAGGAAGAGGCAGAAGCGGTTGTGCTGCATAGGAGGCGCTGTTGTTGCCGGAGAGAGAGAGTGTCAGCGAGAGGAGGAGCGCTGTGTTGCCGGATGAGGCGGAGAGCGTTGTGACAGGGGCAGTAGGGCGCTAGTGACAGGAGAGGAGTAGGCGCTGTGCTGGAGAGGGAGAGCCCGTTTGTGCAGGGGAGGAGGGGCGTGTGGCACGAGAGGAGTAGCGTTGTGCAGTGGGAGGAGGCGCTGCAGCGAGAATGCGTTGTGTGCAGGGGAGGATAGGCGAGCTTGATGGCAAGCTAGATGTGGAGAGTCGTTTGTTTACTTGTGTCGCAGGTGCAGAGGCTAGATAGGCCGCTGTGCAGGAGAGGAGAGCGCATGTGGGCTCGGCTGAGGAAGCCGTTCTGTGCAGGGGATAGGTAGAGGTCGCATGTGCAGTAGAGTGAGAGCGCTGTGCCGGAGATGGCGATGCGTTGTGCTAGTGCAGTGTAGAGGCAGAGATAGGAGAGCGTCGTGCTCGAGAGGAGAGGCAGGAGAGGGAGAGGCGTTGGTGCAGTGCGAGTGAGGAGCGTTGTGCTAGGGGTTAGTGACGAGGCAGGCTGTGGAGTAGCGTTTGTGCATGAGAGTGAGAGCCATGTGCCGGAGTGAGGAGAGCGTGTCTTTGTGCAAGTGCGGAGTGAGGCTGGTGAGTCAGGAGACGGAGCGTTGGCGTCTAGGAGAGGCGCATCAGACAGCGTGTTGGTGGCTAGGTGAGGAATGTGAGCTAGGCATGGAGTGACGCGTGTGTGCATGTGAGAGTGTTCGGCTTGTGCAGGATGCGTTGGGCAGTGTGTTAGGTCTCAGTAAGCGTTCGTGCAACGGAGAGGAAAGAGGCAGGAGATGAGATATCGTTTGTGCAAGATAGGAGAGCGTTGTGGGCAGGGGTGGAGCGCGCTTTGTGCAGAGAGGAGAGCGCTGTGCCCGAGCGGAGAGCGTTGTGGGCAGGGGGAGGAGGTGCGTCTGTGCAGGACGGAGGACGCTGTGCAGATAGGCTAGGCGTTGCCTGCAGGGAGAGGGAGATGCGTTGTGTGCAGGAGAGGAGAGGCAGGAGAGGAGAGCGTTGTGCAGGAGAGGAGAGCGTTGTGCAGGAGAGGAGAGGCAGGAGAGGAGAGCGTTGTGCAGGAGAGGAGAGGCAGGAGAGGAGAGCGTTGTGCAAGAGAGGAGAGCGCTGTGCAGGAGAGGAGAGGCAGGAGAGGAGAGCGTTGTGCAGGAGAGGAGAGCGCTGTGCAGGAGAGGAGAGCGCTGTGCAGGAGAGGAGAGAGCTGTGTAGGAGAGGAGAGGCAGGAGAGAAGAGGCAGGAGAGGAGAGCGCTGTGGAGCAGAGGAGAGCGCTGTGCTGAAGAGGAGAGGCAGGAGAGGAGAGGCAGGAGAGGAGGGCGCTGTGCAGAAGAGGAGAGCGTTGTGCAGGAGAGGAGAGGCAGAAGAGGAGAGCGTTGTGCAAGAGAGGAGAGCGCTGTGCAGGAGAGGAGAGGCAGGAGAGGAGAGCGTTGTGCAGGAGAGTAGAGCGCTGTGCAGGAGAGGAGAGCGTTGTGCAGGAGAGGAGAGGCAGGAGAGGAGAGCGTTGTGCAGGAGAGGAGAGCGTTGTGCAAGAGAGGAGAGGCAGGAGAGGAGAGCGTTGTGCAGGAGAAGAGAGCGTTGTGCAGGAGAGTAGAGCGCTGTGCCGGAGAGGAGAGCGTTGTGCAGGAGAGGAGAGGCAGGAGAGGAGAGCGTTGTGCAGGAGAGGAGAGCGTTGTGCAGGAGAGGAGAGGCAGGAGAGGAGAGCGTTGTGCAGGAGAGGAGAGGCAGGAGAGGAGAGCGTTGTGCAGGAGAGGAGAGCGCTGTGCAGGAGAGGAGAGGCAGGAGAGGAGAGCGTTGTGCAGGAGAGGAGAGCGCTGTGCAGGAGAGGAGAGAGCTGTGTAGGAGAGGAGAGGCAGGAGAGAAGAGGCAGGAGAGGAGAGCGCTGTGGAGCAGAGGAGAGCGCTGTGCTGAAGAGGAGAGGCAGGAGAGGAGAGGCAGGAGAAGAGGGCGCTGTGCAGAAGAGGAGAGCGTTGTGCAGGAGAGGAGAGGCAGAAGAGGAGAGCGTTGTGCAAGAGAGGAGAGCGCTGTGCAGGAGAGGAGAGGCAGGAGAGGAGAGGCAGGAGAGGAGAGCGTTGTGCAGGAGAGGAGAGCGCTGTGCAGGAGAGGAGAGGCAGGAGGAGAGGCAGGAGAGGAGAGCGCTGTGCAGGAGAGGAGAGCGCTGTGCTGAAGAGGAGAGGCAGGAGAGGAGAGGCAGGAGAGGAGAGCGCTGTGCAGGAGAGGAGAGCGCTGTGCTGAAGAGGAGAGGCAGGAGAGGAGGGCGCTGTGCAGGAGAGGAGAGCGTTGTGCAGGAGAGGAGAGGCAGGAGAGGAGAGCGTTGTGCAGGAGAGGAGAGGCAGGAGAGGAAAGGCAGGAGAGGAGAGCGCTGTGCAGGAGAGAGAGGCAGGAGAGGAGAGCGTTGTGCAGGAGAGGAGAGCGTTGTGCAGGAGAGGAGAGCGCTGTGCAGGAGAGGAGAGGCAGGAGAGGAGAGCGTTGTGCAGGAGAGGAGAGGCAGGAGAGGAGAGCGCTGTGCAGGAGAGGAGAGCGCTGTGCAGGAGAGGAGAGGCAGGAGAGGAGAGCGTTGTGCAGGAGAGGAGAGCGTTGTGCAGGAGAGGAGAGCGTTGTGCAGGAGAGGAGAGCGTTGTGCAGGAGAGGAGAGCGTTGTGCAGGAGAGGAGAGCGCTGTGCAGGAGAGGAGAGCGTTGTGCAGGAGAGGAGAGCGTTGTGCAGGAGAGGAGAGCGTTGTGCAGGAGAGGAGAGCGTTGTGCAGGAGAGGAGAGCGCTGTGCAGGAGAGGAGAGGCAGGAGAGGAGAGCGTTGTGCAGGAGAGGAGAGCGTTGTGCAGGAGAGGAGAGCGTTGTGCAGGAGAGGAGAGGCAGGAGAGGAGAGCGTTGTGCAGGAGAGGAGAGCGTGTGCAGGAGAGGAGAGGCAGGAGAGGAGAGCGTTGTGCAGGAGAGGAGAGCGTTGTGCAGGAGAGGAGAGCGTTGTGCAGGAGAGGAGAGGCAGGAGAGGAGAGCGTTGTGCAGGAGAGGAGAGCGTTGTGCAGGAGAGGAGAGCGTTGTGCAGGAGAGGAGAGCGTTGTGCAGGAGAGGAGAGCGTTGTGCAGGAGAGGAGAGCGCTGTGCAGGAGAGGAGAGGCAGGAGAGGAGAGCGCTGTGCAGGAGAGGAGAGCGTTGTGCAGGAGAGGAGAGCGTTGTGCAGGAGAGGAGAGGCAGGAGAGGAGAGCGCTGTGCAGGAGAGGAGAGCGTTGTGCAGGAGAGGAGAGCGTTGTGCAGGAGAGGAGAGGCAGGAGAGGAGAGCGTTGTGCAGGAGAGGAGAGGCAGGAGAGGAGAGCGCTGTGCAGGAGAGGAGAGCGCTGTGCAGGAGAGGAGAGGCAGGAGAGGAGAGCGTTGTGCAGGAGAGGAGAGGCAGGAGAGGAGAGCGTGTGCAGGAGAGGAGAGCGTTGTGCAGGAGAGGAGAGCGTTGTGCAGGAGAGGAGAGGCAGGAGAGGAGAGCGCTGTGCAGGAGAGGAGAGGCAGGAGAGGAGAGCGTTGTGCAGGAGAGGAGAGCGTTGTGCAGGAGAGGAGAGCGCTGTGCAGGAGAGGAGAGGCAGGAGAGGAGAGCGTTGTGCAGGAGAGGAGAGCGCTGTGCAGGAGAGGAGAGGCGTAGGAGGCAGGAGAGGAGAGCGTTGTGCAGGAGAGGAGAGCGTCAGGAGAGGAGAGCGTGTGCAGGAGAGGCAGGAGAGGAGAGCGTGTGCAGAGAGAGAGGCAGGGAGGAGCGTTGTGCAGGAGAGGAGAGCGCTGTGCAGGAGAGGAGAGGCAGGAGAGGAGAGCGTTGTGCAGGAGAGGAGAGGCAGGAGAGGAGAGCGTTGTGCAGGAGAGGAGAGCGCTGGCAGGAGAGGAGAGCGCTGTGCAGGAGAGGAGAGGCAGGAGAGGAGAGCGTTGTGCAGGAGAGGAGAGCGTTGTGCAGGAGAGGAGAGGCAGGAGAGGAGAGCGTTGTGCAGGAGAGGAGAGGCGGAGAGGAGAGCGTGTGCAGGAGAGTAGAGCGCTGTGCAGGAGAGGAGAGGCAGGAGAGGAGAGCGTTGTGCAGGAGAGGAGAGGCAGGAGAGGAGAGCGTTGTGCAGGAGAGGAGAGGCAGGAGAGGAGAGCGTTGTGCAGGAGAGGAGAGGCAGGAGAGGAGAGCGTTGTGCAGGAGAGGAGAGCGTTGTGCAGGAGAGGAGAGCGCTGTGCAGGAGAGGAGAGGCAGGAGAGGAGAGCGTTGTGCAGGAGAGGAGAGGCAGGAGAGGAGAGCGTTGTGCAGGAGAGGAGAGCGTTGTGCAGGAGAGGAGAGGCAGGAGAGGAGAGCGTTGTGCAGGAGAGGAGAGGCAGGAGAGGAGAGCGTTGTGCAGGAGAGGAGAGCGTTGTGCAGGAGAGGAGAGCGTTGTGCAGGAGAGGAGAGCGCTGAGCAGGAGAGGAGAGCGTTGTGCAGGAGAGGAGAGCGTTGTGCAGGAGAGGAGAGCGCTGTGCAGGAGAGGAGAGCGCTGTGCAGGAGAGGAGAGCGTTGTGCAGGAGAGGAGAGGCAGGAGAGGAGAGCGTTGTGCAGGAGAGGAGAGGCAGGAGAGGAGAGCGTTGTGCAGGAGAGGAGAGCGTTGTGCAGGAGAGGAGAGGCAGGAGAGGAGAGCGTTGTGCAGGAGAGGAGAGGCAGGAGAGGAGAGAGCTGTGTAGGAGAGGAGAGCGCTGTGCAGGAGAGGAGAGCGTTGTGCAGGAGAGGAGAGGCAGGAGAGGAGAGCGTTGTGCAGGAGAGGAGAGCGCTGTGCAGGAGAGGAGAGGCAGGAGAGGAGAGCGTTGTGCAGGAGAGGAGAGCGTTGTGCAGGAGAGGAGAGCGCTGTGCAGGAGAGGAGAGGCAGGAGAGGAGAGGCAGGAGAGGAGAGGCAGGAGAGGAGAGCGCTATGCAGGAGAGGAGAGGCAGGAGAGGAGAGGCAGGAGAGGAGAGCGCTGTGCTGAAGAGGAGAGGCAGGAAAGGAGAGGCAGGAGAGGAGAGCGTTGTGCAGAAGAGGAGAGCGTTGTGCAGGAGAGGAGAGGCAGGAGAGGAGAGCGTTGTGCAGGAGAGGAGACAGGAGAGGAGAGGCAGGAGAGGAGAGCGCTGTGCAGGAGAGGAGAGGCAGGAGAGGAAGGCATGAGAGAGAG
>JAWQFJ010001432.1:0-20000 GCA_034096865.1 Theodoxus fluviatilis
CCACAAGCAGCCACAAGCAGCCACACGCAGCCACAAGCAGCCACAAGTAGCCACACGCAGCCACACGCAGCCACAAGCAGCTACAAGCAGCCACAAGCAGCCACAAGCAGCCACACGCAGCCACAAGCAGCCACACGCAGCCACAAGCAGCCACACGCAGCCACAAGCAGCCACAAGCAGCCACAAGCAGCCACAAGCAGCCACAAGCAGCCACAAGCAGCCACAAGCAGCCACAAGCAGCCACAAGCAGCCACAAGCAGCCACACGCAGCCACAAGCAGCCACACGCAGCCACAAGCAGCCACAAGCAGCCACAAGCAGCCACAAGCAGCCACAAGCAGCCACAAGCAGCCACAAGCAGCCACAAGCAGCCACACGCAGCCACAAGCAGCCACAAGCAGCCACAAGCAGCCACACGCAGCCGCACACAGCCACAAGCAGCCACAAGTGGCCACAAGCAGCCACACGCAGCCACAAGCAGCCACAGGCAGCCACACGCAGCCACAAGCAGCCACACGCAGCCACAAGCAGCCACACGCAGCCACACGCAGCCACACGCAGCCACAAGCAGCCACACGCAGCCACACGCAGCCACACGCAGCCACAAGCAGCCACAAGTAGCCACAAGCAGCCATAAGTGGCCACAAGCAGCCACAAGCAGCCACAAGTGGCCACAAGCAGCCACACGCAGCCACACGCAGCCACAAGTGGCCACAAGCAGCCACAAGCAGCCACAAGTGGCCACAAGCAGCCACAAGCAGCCACAAGCAGCCACAAGCAGCCACACGCAGCCACATGCAGCCACACGCAGCCACAATCAGCCACAAGTGGCCACAAGCAGCCACAAGCAGCCACAAGTGGCCACAAGCAGCCACAAGTGGCCACAAGCAGCCACAAGCAGCCACACGCAGCCACACGCAGCCACAAGTGGCCACAAGCAGCCACACGCAGCCACACGCAGCCACAAGCAGCCACAAGTGGCCACAAGCAGCCACAAGCAGCCACAAGCAGCCACAAGCAGCCACAAGCAGCCACACGCAGTCACAAGCAGCCACAAGCAGCCACACGCAGCCACACGCAGCCAGAAGCAGCCACAAGCAGCCACACGCAGCCACAAGCAGCCACAAGCAGCCACAAGCAGCCACACGCAGCCACACGCAGCCACAAGCAGCCACAAGTGGCCACAAGGGGCCACAAGCAGCCACAAGCAGCCACAAGCAGCCACACGCAGCCACACGCAGCCACACGCAGCCACAAGCAGCCACAAGTGGCCACAAGCAGCCAGAAGCAGCCACCAGTGGCCACAAGCAGCCACAAGTGGCCACAAGCAGCCACACGCAGCCACAAGCAGCCACAAGTGGCCACAAGCAGCCACAAGCAGCCACACGCAGCCACAAGCAGCCACAAGCAGCCACAAGTGGCCACAAGCGGCCACAAGCAGCCACAAGCAGCCACAAGCAGCCACAAGTGGCCACAAGCAGCCACACGCAGCCACACGCAGCCACAAGCAGCCACAAGTGGCCACAAGCAGCCACAAGCAGCCACAAGCAGCCACAAGCAGCCACAAGCAGCCACAAGCAGCCACAAGCAGCCACAAGCAGCCACAAGCAGCCACAAGCAGCCACAAGCAGCCACAAGTGGCCACAAGCAGCCACAAGCAGCCACAAGCAGCCACAAGTGGCCACAAGCAGCCACAAGCAGCCACAAGTGGCCACAAGTGGCCACAAGCAGCCACACGCAGCCACAAGCAGCCACAAGCAGCCACAAGTGGCCACAAGCAGCCACACGCAGCCAAACGCAGCCACACGCAGCCACAAGCAGCCACACGCAGCCACAAGCAGCCACACGCAGCCACAAGCAGCCACAAGCAGCCACAAGCAGCCACAAGCAGCCACAAGCAGCCACAAGTGGCCACAAGCAGCCACAAGCAGCCACACGCAGCCACACGCAGCCACAAGCAGCCACAAGTGGCCACAAGCAGCCACACGCAGCCACACGCAGCCACAAGAAGCCACACGCAGCCACAAGCAGCCACAAGCAGCCACACGCAGCCACAAGCAGCCACACGCAGCCACAAGCAGCCACACGCAGCCACAAGCAGCCACAAGCAGCCACACGCAGCCACAAGCAGCCACAAGCAGCCACACGCAGCCACACGCAGCCACACGCAGCCACACGCAGCCACAAGCAGCCACAAGTGGCCACACGCAGCCACAAGCAGCCACAAGCAGCCACAAATGGCCACAAGCAGCCACACGCAGCCACAAGCAGCCACAAGCAGCCACAAGCAGCCACAAGCAGCCACAAGCAGCCACAAGTGGCCATAAGCAGCCACACGCAGCCACACGCAAACACAAGTGGCCACAAGCAGCCACACGCAGCCACACGCAGCCACAAGCAGCCATAAGCAGCCACACGCAGCCACAAGCAGCCACAAGTTGCCACAAGCAGCCACAAGCAGCCACAAGTGGCCACAAGCAGCCACAAGCAGCCACAAGCAGCCACAAGCAGCCACAAGCAGCCACACGCAGCCACACGCAGCCACAAGTGGCCACAAGCAGCCACAAGCAGCCACACGCAGCCACACGCAGCCACATGCAGCCACAAGCAGCCACAAGCAGCCACAAGCAGCCACAAGCAGCCACACGCAGCCACACGCAGCCACAAGCAGCCACAAGTTGTCACAAGCAGCCACAAGCAGCCACAAGCAGCCACAAGCAGCCACAAGCAGCCACAAGCAGCCACAAGCAGCCACAAGCAGCCACAAGCAGCCACAAGCAGCCACAAGATGCCACAAGCAGCCACACGCAGCCACACGCAGCCACAAGCAGCCACAAGAAGCCACAAGCAGCCACAAGCAGCCACAAGCAGCCACAAGCAGCCACAAGCAGCCACAAGCAGCCACACGCAGCCACAAGCAGCCACAAGCAGCCACAAGCAGCCACAAGCAGCCACAAGCAGCCACAAGCAGCCACAAGCAGCCACACGCAGCCACAAGCAGCCACAAGCAGCCACAAGCAGCCACAAGTTGCCACAAGCAGCCACAAGCAGCCACAAGCAGCCACATGTGGCCACAAGCAGCCACAAGCAGCCACAAGCAGCCACAAGCAGCCACAAGCAGCCACACGCAGCCACAAGTGGCCACAAGCAGCCACAAGTTGCCACACGCAGCCACAAGCAGCCACAAGCAGCCACACGCAGCCACACGCAGCCACACGCAGCCACACGCAGCCACAAGCAGCCACAAGCAGCCACAAGTGGCCACAAGCAGCCACAAGTGGCCACAAGCAGCCACAAGTGGCCACACGCAGCCACAAGCAGCCACAAGCAGCCACAAGCAGCCACAAGCAGCCACAAGCAGCCACAAGCAGCCACAAGCAGCCACAAGCAGCCACAAGCAGCCACAAGTGGCCACAAGCAGCCACACGCAGCCACAAGCAGCCACAAGCAGCCACAAGCAGCCACACGCAGCCACACGCAGCCACAAGCAGCCACAAGTGGCCACAAATTGCCACACGCAGCCACAAGCAGGCACAAGCAGCCACACGCAGCCACAAGCAGCCACAAGCAGCCACACGCAGCCACAAGCAGCCACAAGCAGCCACACGCAGCCACAAGCAGCCACACGCAGCCACACGCAGCCACAAGCAGCCACACGCAGCCACAAGCAGCCACACGCAGCCACACGCAGCCACAAGCAGCCACAAGCAGTCACACGCAGCCACAAGCAGCCACACGCAGCCACAAGCAGCCACAAGCAGCCACACGCAGCCACACGCAGCCACACGCAGCCACAAGCAGCCACACGCAGCCACAAGCAGCCACACGCAGCCACACGCAGCCACACGCAGCCACAAGCAGCCACAAGCAGCCACACGCAGCCACAAGCAGCCACAAGCAGCCACAAGCAGCCACACGCAGCCACACGCAGCCACAAGCAGCCACAAGTGGCCACAAGTTGCCACACGCAGCCACAAGCAGCCACAAGCAGCCACAAGCAGCCACACGCAGCCACAAGCAGCCACAAGAAGCCACAAGCAGCCACAAGCAGCCACAAGTTGCCACACGCAGCCACAAGCAGCCACAAGCAGCCACAAGCAGCCACAAGCAGCCACAAGTGGCCACAAGCAGCCACAAGCAGCCACAGGTTGCCACATGCAGCCACAAGCAGCCACAAGCAGCCACAAGCAGCAACAAGTGACCACAAGCAGCCACAAGTGGCCACAAGCAGCCACAAGTTGCCACACGCAGCCACAAGCAGCCACAAGCAGCCACACGCAGCCACACGCAGCCACACGCAGCCACACGCAGCCACACGCAGCCACACGCAGCCACACGCAGCCACACGCAGCCACACGCAGCCACAAGCAGCCACAAGTGGCCACAAGCAGCCACAAGTTGCCCCACGCAGCCACAAGTGGCCACAAGCAGCCACAAGTTGCCACAAGCAGCCACAAGCAGCCACAAGCAGCCACAAGTGGCCACAAGCAGCCACAAGCAGCCACAAGCAGCCACAAGTGGCCACAAGCAGCCACAAGCAGCCACAAGCAGCCACAAGTGGCCACAAGCAGCCACAAGCAGCCACAAGCAGCCACAAGCAGCCACAAGAGCGAAAGGAAGCGTTGGAGGCACCCAGTGATCTCATTCAGTAACTGCCATCAACTCCGCGGAGCCTTACAGAACACAGCTCAACTTGCAAGCAGGCCATCAAAAGAAACCAAAGATCGAAGCTGCACGCCTACACGCTAGCCAAACAAGCAGCGTAACATATAGGCATTATGAGAGGCACACAAGTGCCGAGCCACGTGCAGACAAAGCAAAGTCCAGGCGAGCTGTACCATGAGACAGCACAGGGAAGGCAAGCCACAAGCAGGGCACAACGTGAAGAAAGTGTCCCACCAAGTCACAGACACGGAAGGCCACAAGCGTCAAGATACACAAAGCTAGAGACCAACCTAAAGACGGAGGCTCACCCTATGCGCCAAATTGAGGACAGCAGCCACTAATGAGTTAGGCCTAATCAAAGGCTCAGACAACCGACAAAAATGTCCATAGGGCTTCATCACACGCAGCCACGAACGGGCCAGGTCCCACCTGAAGCGAGGCGTTACAATACGGACACAGAGCCGTCACCACAGCCAGCCACCGACAAGAGCAAGCCTTAATCAAGCTACGGCAGAGACCCTAGTAAGCTTGAATCCGACACACGAGCCAACGGCACAAGCGAACAGCGCACACAGTCCAGCCGACAAGCTCCAGTCTCCCACAGAGGCGCAGCCCATACACGAGCAGCACACTGAGCACAAAAGAATAACTCTAGCGTCACCACATAGCATCTCTGGCCACAAGAGCACACTGCCAACAGTCAAGCCTTCAATCATACAGTATAAGCCATACACAGCATGCCACGAAGCAAGTCACTCCATCCAACCGAAGCTAGTGCCACCCCAATCGACAGGACCAAACAAGGAAGTCATGCTCAACCAAGTGAGCCACTCAACACCAGAGGGGAGCCGCAGCTCAAGCTATGTCCCACACACAAGAAAGACCACGAACGCGCAGCCACAGCTGCCTAGCCATCAGAACGGCTAAGAGACCAACTAGCTTATGCCGACACTACACGCTACAGCCAGGGCAATGCCCCACACCAAAGTGGAGCAATACAGAGCTGAGCATCGGACATACAGCAAAAGTTCAGGACTCAATCATTAGTCTAGCCAAAAACACGAATCTCAGAGCACAATCGAAAGCAGCACAAACACGCAGCACGAAAGGGCAGCACACTAGCGCAGCACACATAAGCAAAGAAGCCAAAACGAATTGAAAGGTACTTAGTCCACAAGCTAGCAGTCACCCACTTCGAAGCTGTATGTCAAAAGTGGCTACACACTAAGCACACGCGTTATCAACTGATTGCCTTCAGTCTAACACCACGTGTCACAAGCCATAACAAGTTGAAGTACACACCCAGATGCAGTCACGAAATCAAAGCCACTAGGGGCATAACGCTGTAGCCACTGTTAAGGCAGTGGCCGATGGCCAGGGCGGACTCTACAGACCTTCTTAGCACATCATAAGCACGGAGCACAGCAGACCTACAGCACGCACCGATTTCAAGCAGCCACACGCAAAGCTTCAACACGACGATTAGCAGACTCGACACGATACGTCCCAATTCATCCCAACACTCAGCCCCCCGCACCAACAGAGAGCAAGCCAAACGCCAGCACACGACGCAACAAAGCCAAGGTCCACTACGCACAGTTCGCAGCCCAGGCACCACACCAAAGCAAGGAGACTCACAACTGTGGTATGACGTTGGCCACAGGAAGCCGTGAGGCACTACACGCCGAAGACCGACAAGACATGGCCAAGGAATAAGCCTGAGGGAAACACACACAGCGAGCCATACCCCAGAGGCACCTAGTGTCCTATAGATAGTGAACAAGGACCACAAAAGCAGCACACGCAGCAACCAGCAGCCACACGCAGCCAGGGGACACGGGAGCCGAAACAAAAGCCAGCAAGCGCAACCACGCAGCCAGCCAGCATATACACGTTAGGCCCAACAAGTAGCAATCATCAGTCACGAGCAACACGCGACAGCTGGGCCCATGTACTTCTCGCTCTTGTACTGTTTGGGATTCACTACTTCCTGTTCCGGTATGGTTTTCATCTTGGGTGTTTGCCCTCTGTTGGTTGAGAGAGGAGGATGGATGAAGTACCTGAGAGTCCACTGTTATCCCAGCTCTGAGTGGTGGGGTGGACCGTGCTTCGGATTTATGTCTGGGCGCAGCCATGTAGGCCTATAATCTAGTGGTGGGGGGTTGACCTCCCGCTTATTGTGCATGTCGCCTTCGAGACTTGGGTGGACGTACACATTGCGGGACCAGCTGTCGACGTGGTGCCTCCTGAATGACTGGATCGCTGTGGAGACGTATTGGGTTTGGGACCCATGGCAGACACGGCTACAATCTCAATGCGTGCACAAATTAAGTTGTTCATGAAGGCATTGCATTATTTCATCTGGTAGTTGGCAACATCGCACAGGACATATTTTTTCAACAGGGAGATTGCGACAGGTTCTATGTTTTATTGTTTTGCGGGGAGAGAGGTGGACTCACATAAGTCAGCTGTGGTCAAAACGTGAGAGTCCTTGTGATGTGTTAATGAAAGATTCGTAACGAGGGGCAATGATCTTGTGGCGAGCTACGCCTGATTGTGGAGATCGCATGCCGGTAGCGCGGCTGCTTCTAACGTGGAGTGAGTCTGGAATTCTGTTAGGTGGAGTAGTCTGCGATGTGGCTCGACGTTGAAGCAGGTGATTGGGGACCAGTGCGTTTATGGGTTGGCTATGCGAAGCTTACTTTCTCCTTGCCTCCCCCTCCCCCTCCCACCCACCCCCGTCCTCCTCCTCCGCCGCCTGTGTATATTCATATCATCTGTCATATCGAACCATTGATTTTTAAAATTGTGTTTTAAACATTTTAAGGATTTCTACTCGTATCCCACGGAAACAATTATCTCTACTTAAAAATATATTTGTCAAAATCCCACTGAATATTTAACTTAACAAATGTTTCTACAACGTCTTTCTCTTCTCTGCGCAGACCCCTACGTGAAGATTTACCTTCTCTACAACGGCCAGAGGATCGCCAAGAAGAAGACCCACGTGAAGAAGCGAACCCTGAACCCCGTGTTCAACGAGTCCTTCCTGTTCGACGTGCCCCTAACAACGGAGGGCCTTGGGCAGACATTTTGCAAGTACGGAGGCTCCGTTGGGTTGCTCGAACTGGGCGTGGCACGGTATGAGGCCAACTGGACTACTGAGGATGTGGCTGGGGCTTGGGTGGGACGCCTCTGTCGTAGATTTGGCTCGTGGGGTACCAAGTTGCTGGAATGGGCCAGGAGGAGAACCGACTGAAAACGAGGTAATGAAACTGTCCACCAGGGCAAAAGTTGCGGAGTGGAACAAAAGCTCAAGGAGACGTTTGGCGGGAGGAGGCTGATCATCGTGGGTACGTGTGGGGCAATGCAAGACTAAAGGCAGGCCCCGATCAGCGGCTGTGTGTGAAGGGAGAGGACATCTGATACTTTGCTGGTGCAGCGTAAATTTGCACAGGTCCTCCGTAGTCGGGGAACATCATTTTGCTTTCCTTTTGCGATGGTCAGTTGGCCATAAATGCCGTGCATTGCGTAAGGGTTCTATGGCCATCTTGGCGGTTTCTCTGCTTCCAAACAGTAATCAATTCATTCACTGCGGCTCTGTTTGTTTTGGTATTAGCAGGCGGCCATTTGCACCGAGCGTGAGGTTTCGATTGGCGCGACAGTAGGCAATCATGGCCGTGCTTATAATGGATAGGGACGGAGCTTGCCCTGGCACAGCAAATCACAGGCAGTAGAGCCGGTGCCTTTTTCTATAACGATGGGAAATTTGTAATCCTCTCTTGACAGTCCGAAAAATGTATTATAGCACAGATTGTATTACCGGCATAACATCTTGTTTTTATTTTTGGTCACGGTGAGACAAACTGGTGCGAGATAGGGCTGAGCAGGTTTCAAGACAATCGGAGCAACCGTTAGACATTCAACAGATAACAATAACTTTATACTTTTTTAAGAAATGAAAATCCGAATTCTTGATAATGGAATTAAAACATTTTCCTGATACAATATGTGACTGTTAAAGCATAACCTTACGGAAAAAAGATCTAGCGAGGAGTAGGTCACTGGTGAGAGTGTTATGCTCATTTTCTTGAGTCACGCGCTCCGGTAAAGCGGTTTTAAGTTTCGTTCGGCGAGGGATGCTTGTGGCTGCGGTGGGGGGACTTGAAATCTGCTTGAAGCTTTGGCTTTGGGTACGAAAAAGGCGGAGGCTGGGAATCGTCTCGGCTTGTGTCTGGTGAGGCTGTTGACTCCCTTTAGATAGACCTTGTGTCACCTAATTCCTTTCTTGACCTTTTCCAGGGCTAGTAATAGTTTTATATTGTCCGTGCGGATGTCCATACATATATCGTATAATTCCCCCATAGACCGAATATGACGAAAGCGACATGAAATATTTCCGCAATTTCCCACCTTTTTTTGTTGGTCCACCTGTCTAGTCTTGAATTCCGGGAAAAAAAGGACAACTAACAAGAACACAGTTATACCACTAAATTCGAGGTCGTTAGGTTCTTATCTTGTCAATGCATAGGATGATAAAAAATGTTCAATGGACGTTTTGAATCTTAATGAGTTGTTCAATCATTTGCGCAACTTTGCCGTGTAAGGGAAACCATCGGAAAGATGTCGTTTTATAAACAATGCCTTAATGATAAGAAGGATTCAGTTCAAGTTATAGTCACATGTACTGCCATTCATTCTAACATCTTTAGTTCATACCTCTATAGTATCTTTACACGACGGGAATAGGACAGCAATGCCACCGCGACGTCAGACTTTGAGTTCGGCTTACTCGTGTGTTTTAGAAGAACCAGCCAACACTTACTAAATTACGTAGGTGTAACAGGAGCGTTCGTGTGGCAATAACTTTGTCGAATCTTGTCTCTAACGGCAAACACTATTGCAGTCTTAACACATGGTTCCTCTCCCGTGAATTCAGTAGTAGGTGCCTATGCGCTTAGAAAAGACTTTGCCAACATGGGATGTGTGATACAACTCTATCCTTATACTGATGTAAGATACATGCAGAACGAGCTCATACTATACCTACCCTTGTAGATATGTACAGTAAACTGCTCATCGACTTCTGGCGTTTTGTTTCTCTTGAAGGGTGTAATACACCAGAAGCAAGTTAGTTCACTGTCACATGTGGTTGACGGACGCTTAACCAAAGATCTCCTATTGTCGTCATTTTTAAGTGAACTATTTGTTTTTCGCTGTCGTGCCTGTAATTGTACTGAGTCACCACACACGTGAAAAAGTGGAATTTTGTAGACGCCAACCAATATCGGTAATCGTCGTTCCTGTGTACAAAATTACCTCGTGGTTTTGGTCAGCATTTGACGTTGGGTTCGGAATATTGCTGAAGCAGTTGGTTGCACTGTACGTACGCCGTATCTTGGACCATTACTTCACCCAGTGCAATCATGCTGATAAATATCTCCATTCACTCGCGAAAGATGCGGCTACTAGTTGTGGTGGGCGATAGACTGTTGGCCTCGAACTTAACTATTGCTCCGTCATTCTGGAGGAATGACTTTGCTACTCACTTCGAGTTCTTGATCGAAGAAAATTCCAAAACAAAGATAAAAAACTTAACGTTTGCTGCATCGTGTCGGTTATTTAGTGTGTTAGGATGCTTAGTATTGTTCGCGTCTGATGAAGAATAATCTTACGCAATTCTGTGCCGAGCAACAAGTTGGCACGGCACGTTGATTCGGGCCCATGAATGATCGATGATAACATGGGTCAGAGAGTGAAATTTTTGAACCTCGTCCGAATAACAGCTTCATTACACTGTGCATCTCGCCTCACTTCCCACGATGCAGTGTACATACCGGCGCTTATTTGTACAAAATACAGAAGAAACGGGCATTAACAAAACAAGTATGGTTTGATATTTTTATGCATGAGTGGGGCTTCCCCAGAACAACATCACGCCAAATGACACCATGTGTTAGTATGCCTTGCCTAGTTTTCTGTTCTCAAGTGCACAGTTTTTTCCTTGTTTTGTGAATTACCTGTAGGTGAATAAAAGATGCTAGAGTTTCCGAAATTACCCCACGGTGACTAGTCACAATGCAGTAGTAGTAAGGATATATTATTTCCAGTCACACGAACTATATGTAATTCAAGACGTTTACTAGTTAGGCCTCCCGGTTATCGTGATACGAGGGACGTTTATATACATTACATCCTGAGAATACCTGTAAATAGTTCAACACTCTCATGTAATCCCTGAGACAAATGGAGTGTAACCGTATACGGAGATCTTCCCCACCGAATGAAATGCACGTGTTCTAGTTCACAGTTAGGTCGTAGGCAGACTGCATTCGTGTGGCTTTTTCAGTTTCCCTGCTGATCTGTCGGTTCATATTTCGTGCGCTGTATCATTGCCCGATCAATCTTGTGTCAATACAAGATGTACTGATATTCTTGTTGTAACCGCTTTTTTTGTCACGTCGTCTTGTTGCGAGTCGGTCACTGCAATTATACGGACCTTTCGGGCACGCACGGATGTCCGCCACACATGCAATCGAGTGTTGGCCTCAAAGACCCGAGTGTCCCATTCAAAGCCAGCAAGGATGGCAAACAATTTCTTGAGTAGTTCAGCAGTCAGGGCCCAGTCGATGTCGAGAAGGACTTTTCTTTGAAGGCGCGAGGATGAGCAGCGATAGGCCGTTGTTTTCTGTAGGCCGCTCACAGCTGCTAAGTGTCCGATCGTGCAGTATCTGCATAATGGACATTAGCTGCCCTGTTCGTGGGAAGAAGCAAGGAAGAAAGCGTTGAGTCATGCATTGCGACCACTGCGGTTCCTGTATCTCCACCTCAGACGCGTCGTCGCTCGCACGGAACCAAGAGTCGACCCCAGTCGGTGCAGCTTTGAGACAAGAGGCTTTGCTTCTTGTTTGCGACCACTGCGGTTTAGAGTTCAGTCTCCTTCTCAGTAACGAGTTGTGGACGCTAACGTGGACAGCAAAGGGCTTCCAGAGAAGAAAGCTGCCAACGGTGGGAGACAAGAGCGTAACTTTTAGCTTCACTGCCCCCGCCACCAAAAAAAAAACCAACAAAAACAAGACACCCACCTCAACAATCAACAAATTAAATTTAATGTCGCACTATAAGAAATCTTGGAAAACCTTCCATGAATCAGCGGTATTTGCTATGAGGGAACTTTTATTTGATGGAGAAGTGCAAGACGAGAACAACGGAGGGATATAATCGACCCTGCCTCTGTGCATGGAGCATACCTAATTGGAGTTTCTTAAACCCATTTACAGAGCTTCTCGCTTTACTGGGTTGCCTTAAAATTCAAAAGCCATTTTTACCTATAAGCACTATTGCTTGTGAGACCGGGCCGTGGATGTTTTGGCCCAACCAGCCTCCTAATCGCAAAGGCAGAAAGATGCTGAAGTAACACTTGGTTTATTGATATTTCTACATTTTTTACACAGTCCCCGGGCCGAATGTTCCCCGGGCTGACCCACCGGCATTTTCATAAGTAACCGAAAGCCCTTTTTTTCACAATTCCCGAGAATCACCCAGCCAAATCGGGGACTGACAAATCAGGATTGTTGAAATACTGCATGAAAACCGTCAATCCTTGTTCGAGAACGTAGCTAGTACACTCTCTCGGTGGCAAGTTTTTTTGCCGCAAAGGGCTACCGTCATTCCTACGGTTCAATACTCGCAAGTCGTCCAAGGACCTTTCTCCTACAAAGGAATCAGTGACTCACACCCCGTAATAAATTATTGTCGAGCGCTCAGCAGGCCAGCTTCGTGCACGTGTACGTACGTACCACCTAGACACGTCCTTTCCTTCTGAGAATTTTAATCGGAAACAAGCCGTTCTTTGCCCGTGTCTATTGTGTTTTTTGCCGTGAAACTCAGAGAGATTGTTTTCGGGCTACCTTTGAAGGATTTTTGTAACGGGACAGCAGTATTCCTTAAGTAATGACGCTAATCTCCGGTAATGGCACACCACGCAAGGGATACACATCATCTGAGCGTGGTAAAGACACACCCACCTAAACTTTGAGAGACAATATGTAGACTAATGACGAAATTCAGCTCCACACCCCCAACTCACCCTCAATAAGAAGAATACAATGTTGGGATACTGCTGAAAGGTATCGACCACATGAGCTTTGTAACGTCACCACGACTTTACAGCGACGATTCAGGCAGTCTCGTGATTGCTGGGTGGTAGTGCCAGCATCTCAAGCATTGTATAGGAATGGCTGCAATGGCCCATTGACCCAGGAGGCAATGTGTCTTGTCTGACCTGGGTCTTGTAAACCCAGCAGCTGAAAAAGCAAGACCGGAACCAGAGGCGGTTTGTCTGACCCTGGGGAGCTCTGGCTCTCAATTCTCGCGGCTTCCTTCATCCTACACACTGGTCCTCCACTTTCTACGTGATCAATACTGGTCGACCCAGGCCTGGGAAAGCGCAGGGTCGAATAGAACGTTCGATCATCCTTGATCGATAAGAGCTGGTACGGAGACAACCCCCCACCCCCCAACTCCATGCCCTTTCCTTCCCTTCCACATGCGTGTGGTTTGACCCCGAGCAGAAAGAGGACGTCCCTGTTGGAATCAATCAACCTGACGACCCTGATGGTAAAAAAAGCGGGAGTGGAAAATAAGCGTGCGATGGCAGCAGTCAAGTCGCCTTCAGCCCCGTTGCTTCGATTTTTGGAGGAAGAGGGCAGTGCTCCAGTCCCAGTCTTGACTTCATTATGGAGGAAGTGCTAAACACTCCGCCACCAGGGAATAGGACGTAGTTAAGTTCATGAGATTCTGTGTGAGGAAGGAATTCGATTAGCAGTGTCGCTCGAGCGATGTAGTGGGAGTAAGGTCAGAGAAATCTCCCTCTCCCTGTTCTCTCTCCGTCTTCTTGCTCAGTTCTTATCTCTCTTTCTTTCTCTCTCTCCTCTCTTTCTTTCCTCTTTCTCTCTCTTTCTCTCTCTCTCTCTCTCTCTCTCTCTCTCTCTCTCACGTCGAGCAGCGTAGAATAGGACGGTGCTTTTACCCTAATAGCAGAGTAAATTTTGTTTGGAAAGATGAGTTTCTTGAGGCTGTTATCCTGAGCAGGCCTACTTTTGATGGGATCTATGGCCTTAACACTAATGTGAAATTGGATTCTGCGTTTCTCTTTCCAGAAAGAGCTTTCTTCAAAATGTGGCGTGTCAGCCGGTTGACACACGGGAGCGTGGAAGTCCGTCACAAGGATTCACACGTTGTGACATTTAGTGGTACTATATTTTCCGGCAGAAGTGGGCATCGGGGAGGAGTGAACCCCCAAAACAAGTGACCGATTAAATAAACCATTACAGTATCTAAATATTACGCCTTTAATTCTCTTTTATCGCGGTTTGGGAGTTAAGATTAGTGGGAAAACATTGCTGATGTAGACATAGGCATATACATGAGGTGGGGAATGATGCGATCAGGTCCCACTTATAGACGGATGGTTGGCAAAACAAGCTCACGATTCAACTGATTCCCAGTGGCGTCCCACAGGGAATTCTCTCGCGTCAAGTTAGCGCTACGGCTTGTTGATCCTGGTGGTATTTCCTGCTTTGGCATTGCTGGACAGACTGTCGAGAGGAACTTGTGTGTGGAACGAGGGAGATCGCATTGGGCGACCGAGGGAGCTGTATAAAAAATATTGAGGACCAAAGGTTTTTCGTTCCGAAAGGAACCGCTCCACTCAGCAGGGAGGGGAACAGGCAGTAGAGATGATCTAGAGATAGAGATGAGAGAAAATGAGAGATGTATACGAGCGAGAGAACGAGAGGCGGAGGACTGAAGAGACCCCAGAGTGATGACGACGCGAGAGAAAGCCGAGATAGATATGAGGCGCACGAAGAAAGACCGGGAGATGACAGGCTATGAGAGCGGAATTAAGAGATATGAACGAATTCATTGGAGAGGAGGGGAGAAAGAGCAGAGCAAACGGGAAGATGAGATGAGAACGGCCTAGTGGCGCAGAGACACAGGGCGGGGGGCGGGAGTAGGACGGATGTCCGTAGCGATTGTACGACCACGGTGGCCTGAGGAGAGATGAGGGTGACAGGAGAAGATTTGCGGGAGCGAGTGAGTAGACAGGAGAGAGGACAGACGCAGAAGAGGAGCGAAAGAAAGAGCAGACAGATGAATTTACCGCAATTTCCGAGCTACCTTATTCTTCACGAATCCAGGATGCAGACCTGAGGTGGTCCGCAGGGAGGCAAGTAGAGGTTTGTTTTTATATTTGTTTTTTTTGGCAGAGATGAGACGAGCAGAAGGGAGGGAGAGACCAGAAGCACGTTAGGGTGCTGATGAGAGACGAGCCAGACGGGAGAGTGACAAGGACAGACGCACACGAGTGAGGAAGACGAGAGAGAGAGTACGAGAAGACGAGCAAGGATTGCCCTTGCACAGATATGACAACAAAAATTCTGGATAGATAATTTCTTTACATATTCATATTTCAAGGGGGCGTGTAATTGCAGTTTAATAAAATTTCCATATCATTCGGGATCATGCGAAGGGACGCGCCTTTCAGCTGCTGAAAGCCAAAGGCACAGCTGTTTGGTGAAGCCTGGCTCCAAACAGCCAAGGACGTTATGTTGGAACGGTAGTTTTATTTGGGCCGTGGCCTTCACTCTTCTCAGCCCTCAATTAGATGTAGTATGTCAGGGGAGATTAATTACTTTTTAAGTACCGCAATGCCAAGGACAGATGTAATGTGTCAATCTCACGTTCTATGTTTTCTGAAAAAGACTACCTCTTCCTATAATTATTCTCTCTCCCCCCCCCCCCTCTCTCTCTCTCTCTCTCTCTCTCTCTCTCTCTCTCTCTCTCTCGTTACCATGAATTGATTTTAACCTTTGTTATTGTGTGAATTTTGTGTGGGATAGAGGATGGGTGGGTGGGTGGGTACGGATGGGGAATGGAATTGGATTTGTTTGTTGTTTGCTTGTTTTAACAAGAGCTGAATGTAACATAGGCAGCTATGCCTATTTCATGAAATTCCTTTGAAAAATAAAGTTTAATCAATCAATCAATCAATCAATCAATAAATCAATCAATCAATCTCTCTCTCTCTCTCTCTCTCTCTCTCTGTGTTTCTGTCTGTCTGTCTGTCTGTCTGTCTGTCTGTCCGTCCGTCCGTCCGACCGTCCGTCCGTCCGTCCGTCCGTCCGTCTGTCTGTCTGTCTGTCTGTCTGTCTGTCTGTCTGTCTGTCTGTCTGTCTGTCTGTCTGTCTCTCTCTCTCTCTCACTGTCTCTCTGTCTCACTCACTGTCTCTCTGTGTCTCACTCACTGTCTCTCTGTCTCGCTGTGTCTCACTCACTGTCTCTCTGTGTCTCACTCACTGTCTCTCTGTCTCGCTGTCTCACTCACTGTCTCTCTGTCTCGCTGTGTCTCACTCACTGTCTCTCTGTCTCTGTCTGTCTGTCTCGCTGTCTCTGTCTGTCTGTCTGTCTGTCTGTCTGTCTGTCTGTCTGTCTGTCTCTCTCTCTCTCTCTCTCTCTCTCTCTCTCTCTCTCTCTCTCTGTCCCTCTCTCTTGCACACACACACGCACACACACACACGCAAGCACGCACGCACACACACACACACACAGGCACGCCGCAAACACACACACACACACACACGCACACACACACACACACACACACGCACACACGTACACACACTTGTTAACCTTACACTCAGAAATTACGTACAGACTAAAGGTAATTCCATTCATCAATTCATTGGGGAATTTGGGTTCTTTAAGATAAAACAAGTCAAAGCGACATGCTTCCAAAAAACAACCAATGCTTACTGCACAATCAACAAGATAGCAAAACATTTAGAATTCATTCAAGAGAACGCCAGTCCCGGTTTGATATTGCAGAACCTACGACACTCAGGTCAAATTTACATGCAGCTGACGACCTTTCTTTTCTCCCATCATTGTGATGACCGAGCAAAATACTGCTGTTGTTATTTGAAAATCTGTAAAGACTGTCGAATCTGGCAATGTATTCCAAGGCAGTTTAGTAAGAGGCATCTCATTTGCTGAGAAGCCCCATCACCCGTCTGCTTTGAGTGTATTGATTGGTATCGATGAGTGTATATGCATGCAGTAAATTTATAGCAAAAGCATTGTAAAGCACCTGGTTTCCTATGCACTCGATCAAACTTTCATAGCGTGCATTCACCTATAGATACGAATCTCGTAACCGATCGAAGGGTACACGAGTTCGGTGCCAGCTTTCCGAATTATAAAATATTTCCGAGAGACTTGTTCTTCAGTATCACAGATGATCTAACGAACGAAAGGACATTAAAAACGCAACATGCGGCTGACACGGGAACACACCAATGCACATTCTACACTTTCTTCGGTTGACCCTCGTCTCGATGACGTCATGTGCGGTGGAGTCTTCGTTCATTGGCCCGAGTACGGCTGATGGGACCAATCCTGCCTGCCAGGCGCGTGTTCAATATGGAGACGTGCCGTCACGTGACCCACATTTAGTCTTTCACGATGACCGTTCACAGACGACGTTTTGCCACTCTCACTCACGGACTCCGGGCTCCGCGAGCGACTGATCAGCGTGCGCCTCGCTCACGCACCTCTCCGTGGCGTCCATCTTGAACCCGCGCCTGGATGCACGCACCCGGCGGCAGTGTGGGCTCGGGAATGACGCTGTCGCCAGCTTGAGTGAGGATGCCTTTCTGCGTTCCCTGACACTGATGACGTGGTTTCGCCGGCTGCACTCGATGGATGAACTGGCCCGCTCTGTCAAGGTTCACCAGTCCTGATGATCCTGAGCACACGACTCCTGTTGCTCTGATGGCGAGAATTCCGCAGTGCTTAATCAAGGCTGTCACAGAGTCTTTGTAGCGTTCCTGCGGGCACCCTTGAGGTCTGTGATCCTGTGCAAGTTCCCAATACAAAAGCTGCCGTTGCAGTTACTAGAGCAGCGTCTATTATGGGATGCATTATGGACACCAAGTCTGTCAGAAAGCCCAATGTCTTCTCTCTCACCCTGTGGTAGGACTTTGGAACGATGCAGATATAGTTGGGTATAAGGCCGAGAGAAAAGGTAAGGGTGAGCGAAGAGAGGAGAGAGAGAGAGAGAGAGAGAGAGAGAGAGAGAGAGAGAGAGAGAGAGAGAGAGAGAGAGAAGTGGAAAGGTTGTAGTGGAATTAGAAACGTGGGGGAGGGCTATATAAGTACAGAGAGGGGAAGGGGTCGGGGTATTGATCTCTGGAACAGAATAGCACTTTGGCATGAAACCTGTCACGGAGAGAAGAACCCGCAATCAACACTCAGCTTCTGTCCAACTCGGAATCTCAGAAAATCCGAACTTGTTCTGCAGATGTTCTCGATGTTCTATCATTATTCTTCCCTACACCCATTATCTAGCCCGCTTCTGACCTCCTTTTCCTTCCAAACGTTTATATAGTTACATAGCTTACAGACGAAATGAAAGCAATTATTAAACACCATTATAACCGTTCACCAAATGAAGCAATTAAAAATTCCAGCAGTTCCCTCTAAATTCGCCACTGTTCCCTCCTCCTCCCATTTCCCAGCCCTCTCCCTCCCTTGAGCACACTACTGCTAACGCATGTCAGCTTATACTTTATACCACTAACCGGGACATCCTTTGGAAGACTGTGAAATCGACTGTAGAGTGAGCGAGGCCTCACCATCTCCACCAAACTCACTGTCTACAGAGCAGTTGTCATGACGACGCAACTCTGTGGCAGCGAAACATGCACACTCTACTAGAGACACCTGTTGATATGTCGCTCGACCAAAATCGTCTTCGCTGCCATCTAAAGATCATAAACATCTCTCAAACACAGATGTTCTTCGGCGGGGCTCAGACATGTGCCACTGAAGGCCTGTCATGGAAGACCAGCTGTGAAGCGTCGCCCATTTGGTGAAAATGGAGTGTAGATACGCTGGTTGTAGCTTGCGCCGGGAAAGTCACAATCCAAATCCGGTAATCGTTTCGAAAAACCTTTATTTGCGCACTTATCGATTCACAGCGATACGATCAGTTCACAGCAATACCTTAATTGCACCTTACTCTCGGGACACGATCCCGTGAGGACACTATCGCTGTTACTGAACTCTTGCTTGTCTTCACGTTCTCACACGTCTTTGTCCTCCTTTCACATACAAACATAATTATACCTCTTACAATCCTTCTAGATTTCTCTAGAAAGCACGAGAATACGATGGACCAGCTTAAATCAACATGAAGCGACGTCACGTGACACATCGATCACAAGCAATTCCACCCTTGTCGAGGGGACTGCATCAACCCTGGAAACTTCTAGCATTTTCCAGCTCTTTGCAACAGGAGAATGACCGCCTCCCCAGGATGATTGTTCATGATCTAGCTACTGGGATGATTGCCCCTAGAGGATCACTCAAGCGTTCCAAGGATGTCTGTAGAGCCTCCCTGAAGGCAGGCAGCAACTCCGCGGCGGGGTCGACTCTCTATTGCGGGGGGCCGCTATTGCGGGATTTGTTTTGGTCAAAAGTTCTTAAGGCCATTTTGATTCTTTTGTCCTAAAACGCATTAAAAAACCATTAAATTTTTGTTACTTAAAAAAAACCTTAGAAATGTTTTCGTTTTTTTTTTCTCAAAAAAATTTCCCCTCAAATTTCTTGATCAGGTTTTACCGATAGCGCTCAGCCTAGGCCGCACCCGCCACCCCGCCTGACTGACTTAGCCTGTCCGGGGAGTTTCACCTAAACCCGGACGCGTTACTTTTTGTCACGTCTGTGTCCAACATCAGCGTCGGGCCCTGGAGTTAGGGCGTAGGGACCACCCGTTGAGAGTCAAACGTGGGATGGAGTTAGAATATAAAGCTTCACCCGTTATTGATAAAAACTACGGCTACGGAACCTACCGGCAGATTCTGACCATTTTCACCCTCCTGAAACGCCTAAAAAACCATACAGTTTTTGTTTTGGCGTTTTGGGACAAAAGAATCAAATGGGCTGCAAAAATGTTTTATCAAATAAAAGTAACAAAAATGTTATGGGTTTTTTTGGCGTTTTAGGACAAAAGAATCAAAATGGCCTTAAGAACTTTTAACGAAAGAAATCCCGCAATAGCGGCCCCCCGCAATAGCGGCCCTCCGCAATAGCGGCCCCTCCCCTCAGCGGCAAGCTGGCAGCTCCTGGCAGCAGACTGCAGTGGCTTCCGCTCGGCCGTCTCCCGAGGCATCATCATGTGCAGCATTTGAGGAGCGGCGGTTGCGTAATCTCGACTAGAAGGCACTGCCCGCGAAGAGAGGACGGTCAATCTCGATCACTGCTGCTGCCGCA